>PVJS01001449.1:13076-26583 GCA_004027185.1 Glis glis | reverse complement strand
GGAGGCTGAGACCAGAGGATTGCAGATTCGTGGCCAGCTTCAGCTACTTAGTGAGGCCTTCCACAATTTAGTGAGACCCTGTTTCAAAATAAAAAATAAAAAATAGGACTGGGGGTGTAGCTCAGTGGTAGAATGCCCCTGGGTTCAATCCCCAGTACCGCTAAAAAAAAAAAAAAAAAGTCACAGAAGATAGGAAAGCTAATTTATTTGAGTTAGATTTGTCAATATAGTTCCTAATGTATCAACTAGTTCTAAAATGAGAGAAAAATTTAAAAATTAGTTTATCAGCTTACATTATAACAACAACAATGCCCCATACCATATTGACATTGTAGTAAAGACCCCTGAAAGAGAGATAACTGATTGGATTCTTTATCTCAGATTTCTTCATGGGGTAAATGGTGTATTTCAGTTGTCTGCATGAATGTCTTATCTTTACACTCTTTAGGTCTGGTTTTAATTTATGATTTCCCTCACTGTTGTTTCCTATTGACTTCGCATTGGTAACTCTCCCATCTACCTCGCTTTAGATTGGAACTGAGATTATTTGAGTTTTCCCTCCTTCATCACCCACCTCTACCAGTGAAGCCCCGAAATCACTCTAAATTGCTCCTCCTCTTAGCATCCTCACCATGACTGTCCAAAAATCCAATTCTTACACTTTCTATCTTAGATCATTGCAACAGTCTTACCCAGTCTCCTGGATTCTGGGCATTCCATCTTGAATCCATCTGACAAAGTACCGCCTAAGTCATTCATCCCGAACACCATTCCATCCAGGCCATTCCTTCTCAGAAATGTTTCCATTACTCCCTTTTTTTTTTTTTTTGCGGCACCGGGGGGGATTGAACCCAGGGGCATTCTACCTCTGCGCTATACCCCCGGCCCTATTTTTTTTTTATACTTTATTTTGGAACCGGGTCTCACAAAGTTGCGGAGGGCCTCGCTAGGTAGAAAGAGAGACAGGGAGAGAGAGAGAAAGAGAGAAAGAGAGAGAGAGTGAGAGTGAGAGGGAGAGGGAGAGGGAGAGGAGGGAGGGAGAGGAAGGAGGGAGAGGGAGAGGGAGAGGGAGAGGAGAGAGGGAGGGAAGGAGAGAGAGAGCGAGAGCGAGCAAGCTGAGGCTGGCCAGGAACCTGGATCCTCTGGTCTCCGCCTCCCAAAGTACTGGGATTACAAGCGTGTGCCACCATGCCCGGCTGGGGATGAACTTTAAACAGACCTAAATATAGATGAAGACAATAAACCTAATAGGTAACTACTTCCAGTTTCTGTTAACCTTTTGTTTTTGAATTTCCTGGAGAATGATTGTTTCTTTTTTTGGCAGTACTGGGGATTGAACCCAGGGGCATTCTACCTCCGAGCTCCACCCCAGCCCTATTTTTTATTCTTTATTTTGAAATAGGGCCTCACTAAGTAGCTGAGGCTGACCGCGAACCCAGATCCTCTGGTCTCAATCTCCCAAGTACTGGATTACAAATTTCTTGACAACTAGATATAGGGTGTCATCTGATTATACCTACTAATCATCACTTAAATTCGCCAATGTTGCTCAGTTAAGAAAAATATTTTTGGTGAATATGGGAATTCTCAAACCCAAGAGGTAAAAAAGAAAAGAGCATCTGGGAAGGATTTCCTTGGTCCTGCTCTCTCACCTGGAGGGAGTTTATGGGTGGGATGTCTTGGTCATAGTCTTTCCCCCTCCTGCCCACCCCAGAGGGGAAGCACTGCCCTTCTATTTGCATACAGAGAACTTGTTTTCTATCTGTTTTCCCATTAAGGCCAAAATCCTGGAAGGCATCAGCTATTTTATTTACCTTTGTATTCCTGGTAAAATGCTGACCAAATAAATATGTGCCAGATGAATTCATCAGCTGTTTCTGTATGCCTGAAACACCTGGGCATTTGCAGCAACTTGCAGTGATTCAAGAGACCAGGTTGATCTCTCATGTGCAAGTTAGAAAATGTCTGATAGGTCACTGTCAGTAAGTGCCTACTGGGTGCCAAATTGCATATTTTGATGTGTTTTGAGAGGTAATAAAAGGACACTGCTGGTATGCTGAAATCTTGTTCAGCATTTCTTCTTGGCTCTCTGTTTCTAGGTTTCTGCATCTGAAAATATGGAATTTTCAGATGCAGTACCTTCTCATAAAGCTGTGTGAAGACTGCACAGCTTAGGACCTGCAAAGCTCTGAGAAAAATGCCTAGTGCACTTATAAGTGCTCAGTAAGCATGCACAATTATTACTATTGCTCAAGGTCTCTACTTCAGCCAAGGATGAAGGAGAAAAACCAACAGCACACAAATCTAAGTGGTTCATCTTTTATTCATACAAACCATACATACACAAGACCGTATATTGTTTGAAGACTGAAATAATTTTCTAGTGTAACAACTCTGTAACAAAATTTAACTAAATGTAACATTTATGAAAATATAAATCTCTGATAGGGTAATTCTTCCCAACAATACAAAGTTTACATAAAAACATTCAGTATGAGCTAGCAGTTGCAAACAAGTTAGGAAAAAATCATTCAAGTCACTTGTTATTTCTATTGGATTTTACACAGAACATTCACACACTACATTTAATCCATCTAGGCATTAAATTCTTAGAAATGTATGGCATGGAGGTCCAACTGATAATGACAGGAATAAGAATGTGTTGCCTGAAGAGCTAAAAAGCATCGACGGGTACAATCCACTCTAGGTGGCCTGTACGTGGGTCTGAGCCCTCTCTGGGCTCCCACCTCCTTGGCTGGTAGCTAAACCAGGAGTAAAATACTGAAAAAAGTCTTTCACGGTGGAGCGAGGTGTTTATATCTGAATCACATCTTCGAATGGTTACATGTTAAACTGCTTTCCAATAAACACAATGGACTTGGATTCTCTATGGGTTAGGTCACTTTGTTTTTCCCATCAGAATCAATAATCAAGATGCCACTATCTATTTTTCTCACATTATTATCCCAACATCCCTAACAGGGCTCTAGCAGAACCCATTACTACCTTTATTTTGCAGTTCACCGAGACATTACCCTGTGAGGTTAAAGATCTGGCTAGGGGTACATGCTGAGTTGAGTTCATGGCAGAGCTGGACTCAAAATAAGTCAGTTCCTTGCTTACCATTCTTACTAAGGTCACTGCCACTTAAAAAAAACAAAAACCACACAACCAACCAACCAAACCATTACAACTGACCCCTTTGAAAAGTTATCCAAGGACGTGCCATGTGCAGGATATGGAAGGAAGGAAGTCACCTTCACCTTCTGAGATGTAACATTTTCTTTTAAATAGGCGAAGTAGCTTCTAAAAAATAGTTAATACCATTTCACAGCTTCTGCTCTGAAATGGATAAGACCGTATAAAAGGCTTGGAAGAGTCCTCAGTCCAGAAGTGTAACAGATAAAGAAGCATACGTATGGTGTGTAGAAGTAAGAAAGTGATTACAAACAGGGACAATAAAGAACCTTTGGACACCCTTAAGATTTATGGAATATTTTAGCACAAAGACAGGCATATTCAGTTTGTCCCAGAGTATTTGGTCATCTGTCTGCATTTCACACAGGAAAGAGGAGGAACTAGAGTAAGGCAAATGTCATCAGTGTTTCAGAGATGGCATGTCAAGAAAGCTTGCTTTCTACTAAGATATACTGCAGGGGTTTGGAACATAACTTATGCTCCCACACAACTGACTGAATAGTACAGATTTCTGGTAGTGTAATGACAGAAATGAGCAGGTGTTCTGACCAAATTTGTAATGCCCTTTCTGTAATTCTTCTTTACACTCAGCACAAATATGCATTTCAAAAAAGATGTGAAAAGACTACGGTTTCTTATTATAAATGTGTTGTTCAGCAACCCAGGAAGTAATTAGTTTAAAAATCATATGTTCCATTGTACAGAAAGCCTTGCATGCTAGGGATGGAACTGTATTTGAATGAACACTCCCTCTCCATGCTCAATAGCCCTATGATAGTGGTAGTTACTTCTTGTCCCAGTCCAGTTCGTGGTCTCGCATTTCACGTCATGTCTCTTGGGAAACTGGAATGCATCCGGGCAATTTTTTTTGTTGTTACAGGATTTTGCACCTTTAAGACCTTTCATCCGCAGACTAGGTTTACACAGTTGTCAGGATGGGAAAATGTAAAGAGAGATTAAGGCTGTGTTTTACTGACCACACAATCATTCAGAGTCAAAGAGCTCTTTGTCTTCATGATGTCAACTGGGTTTTGTAGAACTAATTTCAGTCCAAATGGTGTACAGATAACTCTAGCCTCTCTCCTCTGAACCAATGGAATGCTTTATGGGCTTCTTACCACATAGCTAATTTAAAAACTCATATCCTCTCTCTCCTAGGTATAATGACCATTTAAATACCACTTCGAGAAACTCTGTCATCCCTTCATTCTGGATACATTTTGACAAAAAGATGACACCTAACACCAGTCTCACATTTCTGTCCATTTCATATGCATGTCAATAAAACACTGCAATTCCAGCTTATTTCTTGTCTTTTAAGAAAGGAGTAGTTCATCATTTGCGAGGCTGAAGACGCGCTTTGTTTTGTCTTCTGTATTGGTGGATCGTGTATTTCCATTGAGCAGGACGTGCCTTTTGTCAGTTGTCAGGGGCATAGCTGTGGCCCCTGGCTTCTAGGGCAGAGCATACCCGGTCATAACAAGAGTTGTGCTTCTTGGAGGGGGTGGCTTCATTGGACTCTGAGGAGTCACTCACTGTGATGGGACTGTCTCTGGCAAAGACCTCGGTGGACTCTCTCCACAAGCAGTCCACAGACGCTTTGAAAGAGTAACTGTTAGACTTTGGCCTGGATGTTTGTGTGGCACTGTTGAAAATCTGTCTGCTATTGGAAGTGGCAATTTTAATTTTCAGGGCAGCATCTACGCGGTCCACCACTGTGTAGATCCCTATACTCCCATCATCAAAGCCCACGATGATGTTCAGGTGCCTCTGAGAGAGTGCGAGAAAAGTCGGCGTTTTGTAGAGGGAACAAGCACCGATGTTTTTGCCGTCGGCCAGCCTCATTACGATCAAGCTGGATATCGCACCATTTTCCTCCTCCTCCTCCCCATTCCGGAAGCAAATGTAGACCAGGTAGCGACCGTCTCGAGACAACCTCTGCCGCCAGATAACCCCGGAGGCATGAACCACCCGTAACTTACCACTGTGTAAATCTAGCACATTGATGTTTTCATCTCCCCTAGATATGATGCCAAGCTTCCCATTGGGGGAAATCTCAAAATCCTCCAGGGTTTTCAGGAAGTTGTTCGGAAGCTGGACGCGCCGACAGATCACTTCATCTGTCAGGCTCCAGATGTTCACCGTCTCGGCTGATGTGATAAACACTATGATGTCCGGGCAGTCAGGGATCAGTTTAAAATTCACAATGGTTGTTCCGTCTTCACAGCAGAACTTCTTGGTGATGCTTCCTGTCCAGAGGCTGACGGCCAACACTTTGCTTTTAGTCATTCCCACCACGAAGGTATTTGCTGAGGTAATGAAGGCGTTCTGCAAAGTGGTCAGGATGTTGCAGACCCGGTGGCCCGTGGCCAGTCTCCAAACCCGGGAGGCATTTTCCTCACACAGAGAGACCACAAACTGGTCATTGTGTGTGATCAGCAGCTGAGAGATTCTCTGCCCATTAATTCGAAAGAGGTTTTCCCCGCTGCTGGTGTGCCAGACATACTGGCTGCTTTTGTCATCCGATGTCACCATTATGTCCCCAGCGGATGTTAACACACAATGTTCTACTATGCCTTCATGCTTAAACACTGCTTCGATGAACCCGCTGCTGAAGTTCCACTTATGGACACAGTCAGAGCCGTCGAGGGAGTAAATGATCTCCCCTCTAGCAGGCAACACCAGGCTCTGGATGGGCTTTCCAGTCTTATCTATGTTGGACATAGCTGTGATTATATCTATATCCCAAATAGAAAGAACACCACTGGTGGATAAAGACAGCAGCATATTGTGATGGCTAGATTTCACCAACTTAACTATGGTACCTGAGATCTCCTGTAAGCTTGCCATGCACTGTCCTGTATCCCGCCTCCAAAAAAACACGGCTGGGGTATTCTCCATGGTGGCGATAATACAGTCTCCATTTTTAGACAGCACGGCAGATATAAAGCGCTCGTTGTGCTTGGCCCTGAACTTTTCAGCCACCTTCCACATGCCAGTGTCTAAGAGCTCAATGCTAAGAGCTTTGCAGATCAGAATGGCACTTTGGTCCTCTGAAAGCTCAATGCAGACCACCTCACTGTCTTCTCTTCGGCAGTCAAAGTCATCGGTCAACTGAGGGTTGGAAATGTCCTCTGTATTCCAGATGGAAAGACTTCCCTCACTATCTACCATTACCATCTCTTGAGCTGTGTCCAAGATAAGAAGAAACTTCACAAACCCACCTGAAAATTCAGACGTCACTGTACATAACTTTTCTCCACTCCCTAAATGAAATATGGTGGTAGTGTTCAGGTACTGGCCACAGAAAGCATACACCCCATCCAGAGAGCACTGGACACAGGTCACCTCGTACCAGCAGTGGAACTGGTAAAGGGGCCATCCATAGAGCAGATCGATGACAGTGACATCTTTGCTGGCTTCGAGCCATGCCAGGGCATGGTTGACAGACAACGTGAATCCATTGATGTAGGTGGAGCTGCTTCCATGCTTGGTCCCTTTGATTTCCACTTCAGACAGGAGACAAGAATTGACATTGTCATAAATCAACAAGGTGTTATTTGTTGTAGCCACCACAAGGTACTTTTCGTCACTGGTGAGCTTCATGCCCAGGATGACGGACTGGGCTGTGGTGATTTGCCTGAGTAGCTGGCGAGTTTCCACATCCCACGTGCTGATGGAACCATTTTCTAGAGCCGTGAGGACAGTACTGGGGTTACAGGTAGGCAAAATCTCTGTGACATGCAAGTGACTGGATGACAAGGGGAGACGCTCGGGGCTGTATGTCACATCCATGGATGAATGCAATGGCACGATGGAACAGTATTTAGGTCCATCTTTGTCACATTCTAAAAGAAGGTGTCTGAGTTTGGGCAGGGAGCTTACGACAGGCAACAGTCTCTGCTGAAGCTCGGCCGACAGGGAGCCGGGAAACGCGATGACCTTGGTTTTGATGCTGCGCAGGGTGCTGGCCAAGAACTTCAGTTCCTTTTCTTGCGAGTAGTTGTAGGCCAGCTCGATGTCTGAGAGCACTTTGTCAAACTGGCCAATTTTGATCATGGTATAAAGCCAGCTGAAGTTCATGATGATGCCGTAAAGCAGGTCGTCGGTCTTGCCGCATCTCGTCAGGTGGTGCAAAAGCTCAGACATTTTCCGGTGATTGACGAAAAAGATGTCGGGCTCCAGGGGGTTACACTGGAAAACCCAGGGCTGATCGGGGGCCTGCCTGTCAAAGGAAGCCTGTTCCATGAAGTGCTTTTCTTCCTCAAGCAGGCTTCTGTTCTCCAAGTCAAGGCAGCCGTTCAAGTAGGAGTCCTCCAGGCAGAACGCTTTCCTCCTGCCCCCTGACCAGACTCCTAGGAAATAATCAGCCAGGGTGGTGTGCATCTCACGCAGACTGCTCTCGTCCTGCAGATACAGCTTCTGGGCTATGAGCTGCAGGTGTCTGTTAGCCCAGACCAGGAGGGTGACGTTCTTCACGTGTCTTTCTATTAAGTATCCACTGAGACCCTCCTTGAGCCTGGCGATGTAGAGATAAGGGACTCTCAGGGGATTGCTGGGCCTGGTGTTCTCATTGAGCTCGTTCATCACATTGTTGTCCAGGGCTAACACGTCCTCCAGCTCCATCTCACTCAAACCCATTTTGGCCATGGTGATGTAACCCAGAGCCCTGGAGACCAGTTTCTGACCACACTTCTTCTCCAGGGACCAGAATAACTGCTCGATACTTTCATGAACAGTGACGCAGAGGGAGGATTCATCGACGTCTTTGTGGGATCGCCAATGTCTCACCTCCCTGAAGGTCAGGTTCACAAACATTGGCAGCGTGCACTTGGAGAACGCGTTGTTCACGTAAATCTGCTGGCCTGAGGTGACCTTCCTTTTGACCCTCAGCAGCTGGTGTTTGAGGACCTGGCTGCACATCTTCCTGTCCCGGGGAATGAGCTCGATGTAGTTATCTTCTTCATGGATAAGGCACCTGAGTTTCTGCAGGATCCCGTGTTTGTTGGGCAGTGTGGACAGGACTATCCGCACGAAGCGGGGAAGATGGGCCGGAAGCCACCAGAGCTTTCTGGCGTCCTCGTTCTCGGCGAGCTGCTCTAGGGCATCAAATATGATTACCAGAGGCCTCTGCAGCGAAGACTCATTCAAAAGGTTTATGAATAAGTCGCGGAGGTCATGGATCTTCTTAGGGTAGCTTTGAACCAGACACCGGTAGTTAACCGCCAATTGTTCGCAAACACTCAGAAGGAGGGTCCGGAGGTCGGTGCTCATATCGGTTGTTCCTAGAAATCTCACCACGACTACTGGGTCAGAATCTGGTCCCATGTCTTCATGCAGCCAGCCGTATGCCTAAAACATAAGAGTGGAATTTAGAATGGTTCAGCAACAGTTTTCTGGTGCTATAGGGTCATCACTATATGTATTCGTGTGCTCATGGCCAACCACCTTTCCTGTCTCTGGAGCTTAGACTTCTGGTAACATCTACCATGCAGAAAACAGCCTAGACCCAGGAAGTGGAAGAACCTCCTAGGAAGTCCAAAGAGCTGTCACAAAGCTCATGCACAAAATCCACAGGTCACAAAAGAGCAGTGAAAGCATTATTCACTCATAAGGCAACATTTAGCTTGCATTCTAAGAATTGTAAAGCATTTCATAAACCTGTAAATCCAAATATTTAGTGTATTCAGTTTTTAATCACCAAATCCCCATTTCCTGGCACAGTTGCTGACATGTAGTAGGTGCTGACTTAGTGTTTGTTTAGTGACTAAATTAATGATTTATACTTTGTATTGAGTTAGACATTTTTATTAATTGAGAGCATATGTCATATATAGCTGACTAAATTTCAACTAGTTAGAATGTAATAAAAATATTCAGTACTGAAATTATACTGAATACAATCTTTCATAATTCAGCAACAGTTTTCTGGTGCTACAGGGTCATCACTATGATTATTTTTGGTGTAAAAATCCACATAATGCTGGTTGGACGAGTTTTGTTAAATGTGCTTTGTAACAACTGCCTATAGAAGCACGCGGTCATCTGTCCTTGCATTCTCTCTCTCAAGGGCACGTGGCAATATAGTGTCATTTAACAGAAGAGGAAACTGAGGCCCAAGCTGGATAAATGACTTGCTCTGAGTTAAATGGTCACCATGAGACAAAGCTGGAGCAGAAGTCCTATCTGACCTTCATTATAAGTTCTCATTCTTTTTTTTTTTTAAAAAATTGTTGAGTTAAAGAGATAAACTATGTAAGAGGGCTGCTAAGTTTAGTGTTTTTCTGCCTGGAAAGTCAAAGATGGGAAAGGATATGATCAAAGTGTAAGATACCCCGGAGATAATTTGTAGGGAGATAGTTTTTCAGTAATCCTAGGAATTTTCCAAGGATACCCCTTAGAAAAGGAAGTATTATTTTACATATTAGGAAGTAATATCAAATTTGGTTCCTCAAGCAATAGTTCACGTTAAGAAACAGATAGGATTACAGAAGATTTATAGATGTCAGTTTCATAATGAGCTATTAACCCATTTTGTCCCATCATTCTGAATGTGGAACACCTATAAAAACTTAAATATAATATAATATAATAATAATATAATATACTATAATGTTATAATTATAATATATAATGTTAATTATAGTTATTCAACAGAAATATAATTATACTATAATATATAAAAACTTAAACATAAGATAATAACATAATCATAATACAATATACTATATATGTTATAATTATAATATAAATGTTAACTATAGTTATTAAACATAAATATAATTATATTATAACATATATTATTTATAATATATAATGATAACACCTATAAAACTTAAACATAATATAAAATGTAATTATATAACATATAAGATAATAAAAATATAACTATATTATGACATTATAATAATATTAATTAAAATAATTATATATAAGCTTCATTATGATTTTCAACCAACCTATTCTAACTCACTTGTATCAATTTTATTGAAATATTTGCAGAATTGGAAGCTTGGGACTTAAAGGGTTAAGGAAAATAATCATTTTGTTGTTGTTTAGTCCTAACCTTTGGAGCTGGTTTCAAGGACAACAATCTTACTGTTCTACAACTGTACATTGGTGGCAAATAAAAAACAAAACAGTTTGTTCATATATTGATTTCTCATAATGACTAAATACATCCTCCTCTCTCTTTTGTTTATCACAGTTGCTGCGGTGTGAGGTCTGTGGAAAGTAGCCTTATAATCGTGAACAAAATAAATATATTTTGGTGGTACCAGGGATTGAACCCAGGTGCATTCTACTTTTGAGTTACATCCCCAGTCTTATTTTATTTTTTTTTGAAACAAAGTCTCACTAAGTTGCTGAGGGCCTTGCTGAGTTGCTGCGGCTGACCTTGAACCTGTGATCCTCCTGTCTCAGTCTCCCAAGTACAGGGATTTCAGGCATGTGTGCACCACCACACCCAGTCAATTCAACAATATGTGTTCCTCCAGCCACCTTCCCCTTCCCTCCTCCACAGCGACAGTGAAATGGCACACATCAGTGGATACCCATTCCATTCAGTTCTCACGTGCCCCTCTGAGTGTTGCCATCGGGCTTGCTTGGAACGATCCAAAAGTTTGAAGATACACACACAAACCTGAGTTTAAAGGCCCTCCCACATACACACACACATGTGATTTTGATGTAAATTGGTCTCTAAATGCAAGCTCACAACTTCATCTGGTACTCGATTAAAGATAGGGTCGTATTTTATAACACAAGAATAAAAGCTGGCTAGGCTTGACATGCTAAGAAACGGTATGTTAGCCTTCCTGAGGACCTGTCAAGGGCAAGTGTGACATATCCGATTTCCACCCGTGAGCTTGCTGTTGAACTGAATCCCCCATAAGGTGCCATGCAGCTGACCCTGTTCTTGTTTTCAAGATGACCAATTTGAGATTATGTAGCATGTGACAGATGATGAGGCTATTCATCAAGTTAAAGAAAGCTCTGTTCTTAAGAGAGTAGCCACAGAAGAAGAGCATGGAGATTGCGAATTATCACCAGCATAAAAACCACTATCATACTTTGATACTGAATGTAACAGGAGGTTAAAAAAAGAAATGGAGCTAGTTTAGCCCAGTTTAGGGTGAAGGGTGAAGGCAGTAGGTATCACATTCCAAAATGAGGTTCCAGACCCTCATGCAGGACTAGAAATGGAGGTTCTGAGGACCAGTTTTGTTACCTCTGGTGGACTTCCACTTCCAGCCTGCAAAAAAAAAAGATCGGACGGGCCAAGGAAAAAGATGGTGATGAGGGTGTGGTGTGGGTTGTGACGTCAGAGTGATGCTCACCCTCACTAACAGCCCAGGAGAAGAGGCTTCAATGGGCCCCTCATTTTTTTTCCTCACTCAAGCCATCAGACATCTGGTGTCCGATGACTCCTGAGAAACGGGGAGGTTGAGTGACTGGCAGGCTCGCTGCTCTGGTGGACCAGACCTGCAGAGCTGCTGTACTGGGCCTGGCCTGTAAGTCTAGAGTTTCTCAGGGTGCTTCCCATGTCCAGGATGGGCCACCAGCAAGAGATAACGTTTCTATTGGTTTGCTTTGTTTTTCCAAGGTTGTATCTAAGGAGTTTGCTGGGCTATGAAGAAGATTTTTGCAGAAAGACACTGGAGGTTTGTTTCTGGATGTCTAGGAACCAAGGAAGGAAGTAACAAGGTAGAGAGAAGATGCTTTGCCCTGGAGGTGAGAGATGCTCAGTGGGGACAGGTGGGATTTTCCTGAGGGGAGGAACCTCCAGGAAACCATGAAAAACCTCAGAAGGGATGGGAGGCAGCTTTCAACACCTGTCATGCACAAAGAGCTCAGAGCCTCATTCACAACAGTACAGGTCGTGTAAGAATTTTCTGGTCACCTTACAATCCTATGGGGCCATAAATGTGGTTGGGGTTAGGAAGGGAGGGAAAAAAGTGCTATGTGGACAAAGATGGCCATGCCCCTTTCCTGCTGGGCCTTGTGTATAGTTGGCCTCACTTGGGGACAGAAATGTAAAGCTTAAATTATCACCTTAGATTGGTCATACAAATTTACAGAACTGAGACTGGTTTAGTGACCAGAAGCAACCACAAAGTTAGTCTTTGAAGGATGACAAGAGCTTTTGCACTCTGTCCCAGTTTTCATCCTAATGGGGTGGAGGAACAGCCCCCACAACACGAGTTCTAACAGTGAGTGGAAAAAAGAAAGTCACTTTACAGTTGTACCCCACGAGTCTTGTTCTCTCAGTGTCGCTGTTACATAGCAAAAGAGAAATACTGAGGGATTCATTCCAAAGAGACTGACTATAATTCAGATAGTAAACACAGAAAGTGGAAATGAATTTGATCAAAAAATTTTCCCCCAAAGAAAATATAGATGGGAACAAATAGGCTCTTACCTTCTTTGCTACTTCGGCTAATAGGAGGGTCTTCCCAGTGCATGGTCCACCATACACTATAAGGGGATTGATGTGCCCAGTTTTGCTTGGAAGGATGTATTTATGCATGATGTTTAGAGCTTCACATTTGTACTCGTAGAAGGAGGCATATGTTTTACACAATGACGAATGCTGAAGGATTTCATCATAGAGTGTATCAGTTTCAGTATCAAAATTCTGTTGCACTGTTGCTTGAATGATATCGATCATGTCCTCATAAAATTGTTTACCAAGTCCTTCTATGTAATGATTTTCGATTTCCTGGGAATAGCCCAGTTTCATGTCACAATGAGTAACAGAAGTGTACACTCTTAGGTTAGACGATGCAACAATAGTAGGAATAAATTCATCCCTGAGTTTTATCAGCTTCTCTTGAGCTTCTGGGTCGCGAATAACCCTGGGTTCTGTTCCAGTTATATCCATGTATTTTCCCATCTCTGGGATTTTCACAAAGCGCTCGATATTAGCGATTTTCCTAATATAGCAAACACACTTTTTCAGGAATGCTGGAGTTTGCTTGCCCAGAGCAAAGTCAAACTCATCCTCGATAGCTGAAAGAAAAGAAATAAAGAATTTATTCCTAGAGTGAAGGAGCCATGTGCCCCTATTCCCAGTATGCAGCTTAGTTGCTGGTGGTGGGTAATTTTGCTTATAGTTGTAGTGGAATAATCTACAGAATTCTTAATTCCTTAATTTCCTATTTGTCTTTTCCTAAGCAGCCTGGAACCTGGAAGAAAGAATTTTTAATAAAATTACTTAATTTTCTCCCAAGTGGGAGAGGTTGAACATCAGCATAAGAAAGCAAGTGTACAGGGTTTACAGTTGACACTTTCTTTTTTTTTTTTTTTT
>PVJS01001449.1:0-12976 GCA_004027185.1 Glis glis | reverse complement strand
AGTTTACTTGTCCCCTGTTGGTGTGTCCTTTACAATAGGGCTTCACCATTTCGTTTGAGGTGTATTGGACCCCAGATAGGTATGTTCAAATGTAAATAAAAAAGCACATTTTACAACAATAACAATAACTATCAATCTAAAATGTCATGTTCTGAATACTGATCATTCTGAATTATCCACGTCACTGTTAAATTTCATTACATCCATCAGAAAAGGCAACAATAATGGTGTAGTATAAAACTTTATTTATTCTTTGTTTTTTGGTGCTGGGGATTGAACCCAGGGGCATTCTACCTCCAGGCTACACCCCCAGCCATATTTTTTATTCTTTATTTTGAAACTGGGTCTCACTAAGTTGCGGAGGGTCTCACTAAGTAGCTGAGGCTGGCTGCGAACCCAGATCCTCCAGTCTCAGCCTCCCAAGTACTGGGATTACAAGTGTGCGCCACCACACCCGGCTGAACTTTATTTATTCTAAATTAATTAATGTACAGCTGGGCGTGGTGGCGCATGCTTGTAACCCCAATACTTGGGAGGCTGAGACCAGAGGATCCGGGTTCGTGGGCAGCCTCAGCTACTTAGCGAGACCCTCCGCAACTTAGTGAGACCCGGTTTCAAAATAAAGAATAAAACATAGGGCTGGGGGTATAGCTCGGAGGTATAATGTCCCTGGGTTCAATCCCCAGTACCGCAAAAAAAATTAATATATGGCTTTCAATACATAAGCTTACACACAAATGTTCATTATAAATCATTTAAGGATCCATAAAAACATTTAAAATTGGAATAAAAGCATCACTGTGCAGGGAAACACATACACACACACACACACACACACACACACACACACACACACACACACATTTAAACCAATGGAAATATATTTAAGGCAAGCAGTCTGTTATGGTTTGCATCTGAGTATCCTCTAAAAGCTCTTATGTTGAAAGTTTGGTCCCCAATGCAGCAATGTTCTGAGGAGGGGCTTTCTGAGAAGTAATTGGATCCTGAGGGCTCTGATATCATCAATGGATCAGTCCATTGAGGGATTCATAGTTGAATGGAGTACTGGGAGGTGGTGGAAGAGACTGTGTCTGAAGAGACTGGGTCCTTGGGAGCATGTACATGAGGACTGTATTTTGTCCCCAGCCTGTCCATCTGCCTGTCTGTCTCTCTTTCTCCATCTTGGCCACCACTACGAGGTAAGCATCTTTGCTCTAGCACATCCTCCCCACTATGATGTTCTGCATCAGCACAGGCCCAGAATCAATGGAGCTTAGTGACCAAGGACTGAAACCTCTGAAACGGTGAGCCCAAATAAATCTTTCCTCCCCTGAGTTGATTTCCTCAGGTACTTGGTTATAGCAATGTAAAGTAAACATTTATTTATTTTGGTTCTGGGGGTTGAACCCAGGGGTGTTCTACCTCTGAGCGACACCCCAGCTCTTTTTATTTTGAAACAGGGAGGTCTCCCTAAATTGCTGAGGCTAGCCTTGAACCTGATATCCTCCTGTCTCAGCCTTGCAAGTACTGGGATTTCAGGTGTGTGCCACCTTGCCTGGCTCAACAAACAAGTCTTTTAAAACTGGCTGTCTGCCCTCCTTCCTTCCTTTTCCCTTCTTCTTTTATCCACTTGGGCTTTATTGAGCATCTACCCTGTGCCAACATGCTAATAGTTCCTTAAGATATAATAGTGAGAACAGATAATACTGAGAAAAAAGGCAGTATGAATTGCCATAGACTGAATGTTTGTGTCTCCCCCAAATTTTTATGTTGTGACCTAAATCCCAGATTCTATTTGGAGGTGGGGCCTTTGGCAGGTGATTAGGCTATGAGGGTGAATCCTTCATGAATGGAAATAGTATCCTTATAAAAGAGGCCTCAGAGACCTCCTCTGTCCCTTCCAGCTGGTGAGGAGGCAGTGAGAAGGTGTCATCTAGGAACCAAGAAGTGGGTCCTCACCAGACACCAAATATGCAGGTGTCTTGATCTTGGACTTCCAGCCTCCAGAACTGTAAGAAATACATTTCTGTTGTTTGTAATCTGCACAGCTTATGGTATTCTGTTACAGCAGCTCAAATGGACTAAGACATGGAACTTACAGTCCAGTGGAGGACAGCAGATAGTAAACCTAGATTCCCACGAATAAGTGTATCATTGTTGTTTTTAGTTTTTCTTGGGACAGGGGAGAAAACAGTGCAATGAGAGTCAACAGTAAGGTTCTAACCCACCTGGGGAGGTCAGAGAAGGCTTTCCTATGCAGGAGACTACTCTCCTGGCAGGGAGGGAAGCATGGTGGGGGAGGGCTCCAAACACGCAGGGCTGGGCTGGCCAGAAATGTAAAAACTTTCAATGTGTTGGCCATAACTCCAACATCAAGCAAAACCTGGAAAACACACACACACACACACACACACACACACAAACACACACACACACAACACACACACACTCTACAAATGTAACTATTTAAAAAGGTGGGGATTTTAAAAAAAATTATGACTTTTAGTAGAACTTTTGTGACAATATTTTTCCATGATAGTAGCAATCCATTCAAATTTCTGATTTAAGTGAAATAAGTGTTCAGTCAGTTGTGCAGTGTATTTTACAAAGCATTTTAATCAGGCAAGCTGGTTAAGGAAGTCAGCTAAAGGAGCTTACACAACATATGTGTACTCTTCCTTTTATAGAAGAGTAGGACCTTGTTATAAGGTGAACAGGGGAAGATACAAGAAGTATGGACAGTATGTGCTACTACTACAGAAAGCAGCTTTCAGCTCATCTTTTCTCCAACCATCTGTGAAGTGTTGGTGAGCACACTGGATTAGCAGGTTGCTACAGTCTGAGAGAGTCAGGAAGGAAAGGAAGTGGTCCAGCTGTGGTATCTGCACATCATGCTTGATAATCAGAGATATGTGCTGCCACTCTGACTCCCAGAAAACAACTCAACTGTAACCCAACTGATATTGTTATCACATCTATGGAAAGAGTGTGTCAATCAGGAGATTTGGAGCATAAAAAGAGATGCAGATAAAGCAAGGTGGAAGAGCCCTTCTAAGCTTGGCTCAGGGGGAAGGAAGAGGCTGTATGGAGAGTGCCTGGAGTGGTATGGGCTTAGTAAATTAACCTGAATGAGTTATACAACACAAAGTCACCCTATAGAGTTATTTTGGGAGGCAAAGGGCATCCTCATGATTTTGGGTAACTTTTATTCATAATTCCTGCATAGTTTGTATCTGCAGCATCCCCTCAAGGCCCCTGTGTTAAATGCTTGTCTTTCAGAGTGGCGCAATTGGGAAGTGGCGGAACCTTTAAGAGCTGGGCCTAACGGGAGGTTTTAGATCTTCGGGGGCATGCCCTCGAAGGGGACTGTGTGACCCTGGTCTCTTCCTCTTTCCCTCCTTCATTACCAGCCAAGAGGTGAGTGTCACAGTGCCACACAATGACACTGTGACGTGCTACCTCATCACAGGCCCCAAAGCAATGGGGCCAATTGAGCATGGACGGAAATCTCCAAACCTGTGAGCTAAAATAAACCTTTTATCTTATTAAGTTGATCATCTCAAGTATTTGATATAGTAACAGAAAGCTGAGTAATACAATTCCTGATATTTGTCTAAAAATAGTTCACATTTTCCCATCTCCTTACTAGTCTACTGTATTTGTTTTCTGTCTTTGCACTTTCCTCAATATATTACAGCTTATTAAGTCACAGTATCTAATGAGGTTAATAGTGGGAAAAAACTCCCAGTCCTAGTAACCATCATCTATGAGATATTACTCTCTTAACTATCCCCCAAATCATTCAGTTTTGGTGTTCACAGAAGGGCACCATTTTGGGGTCTTATTTTTTTCTCCTCTTCTGTTGTTTAAAAAGATGAAACAGAACTGTGAAAAATGACAGTCAAATATAAATAATATATCTTTACAGGCTCTATCTAGTATTCTTATTTTCAAGATTTATGAAAATATTAAAGGAATATACTAGGTCCATTTGAAAGAGCTGGTACTTCTCAGCAATTTTGATTATGATCAAACAATTTGACAAGATTCCAAAATGAATTTGAAATGGAAAAGAAATAAAAGTATCATGAGCACATCTATCCTGGGGAAATGTAATTTGAAGCAGAAAAGAGTTCACTTGTGGTAGAGCATATGAAATGACTAATCTTCACATTGCTATCTAGGCAGACAGAGTCCTTCAGCATGGAGAAAACCAGGAGAAAGTGCCTACCAATGAAATGCTTGAACACTTGAGCTGCGTGATTTTAACAGAGGACGCCTTCCCCAACTGAGTCTTTTACATAAAGAATCGGAAAGCTTTGCTCTGGGCGTCTTTTCTGATATGACATATTTTCAGGAACAGGGTTGTTTTGTCCTTGGCAAAGGTGAAGAGCCAGAGCCTCAAAAATGGAGCAAAAGGTCCCAAAGGAACAAAGATAAATATTAACCTGCATATTCTAAAGATAGTGCTTGTTTCAGACCATTTTAGTCTTTTCAGGGAGACTTAAAACGAGGCCTAGTTTTTTAAAGCTTCCTTCTGAAATTTATTAAAACGAATTATAGCTTTCAAAATGATGTGAAATACAGGTATCCAGTGAGCATGGATCAAAGGCCTTTTGGATTTTTACAAATGCTTTGCTACACCAGTCAAAAAACCAATCTTCCAACTCATCTATTATTGCTTTTTTAAAATAATTCCTATCTATTATCAAAATAAATGCCACACTGCATATATTTATTTATTTAATTTGTATATTGTATTGTATATATATAATTTATTTATTTATTTTTGGTACTGGGGACTGAAGTCAGAGGCATTCTACCTCTGAGCTACATTCCAAGCCCTTTTTATTTTTTTTTTTTATTTTGAAACAGGGTCTCACTAAGTTGCTGAGGTCTAAGTTGCTGAGGCTGGCCTCAAACCTGTGATTCTCCTGTTTCATCCTTCCAAGTACCGGGATTATAGGTGTATGCCACCATGTCTGTCTTATACAGCATATCTTATTACTTTTACCAGAGAACTGTTTGTTCTCTGGAAACTATGACTACAACGTATTCCTTTCGATCTATGGTTTCCTATGCAACTTTTAATATCAAAGCTTCCTTCCCATGGTTGAGAAACACAGAATCTCTGCTCAATAGCTGGGGAGATTTTTATTTTAATATTAAATTAGATCTTGCTTCACATCCTTCAGTGGCTTCCCATCTTGCCCAGAATAAAACATAAGGTTATTCTAAGATGGCTGTGTTCTCTTTCGGATCTCATCTCTTGCTCCCTGAGCCTGGCTACCTTGACTGTCCTCCTGCTCCTGGAATTTGCAAAGCACACACTGAACCTCTTTGCCCCTTTGCCGGGGATTCTCTACCTTAGACAGATATGGCACAGAGGCCAGCTCTGATGCCTCCTGTCATTCAGCTCAAAGATCATCTTATTGCCCACTCTAGATCTACATCCAGATCTCAGGATTCTTCATCAGTCACTACTATCCTATTACTGTGCTTTATTTATACTATTTATCATTTTGGAAATGGTCTTGTTCATTTATTTGATTACTTGACTATCATTTATTTTTTCCTTATTGAAAAATAAATTCCAGGAGAACAGAGACCATGCCTTCTTCATTGCTGTGTCTCCCCAGTGCTTGGCACGAAGTAGGCCAACAGGTCCATAAATATTTGCAGGGTAACTGGGTAAATGAATGAATGAACAGTGAACTGAGAAACAAAGGCAGAATCTGGTGTATTATATCCAGCCACTCCTAACTTTGTGTGTGTGTGTGTGTGTGTGTGTGTGTGTGTGTGTGTGTGGTGGGGGGCGTACTGGGAATTGAACCCAGAGGCATTTTACCTCTGAGCTACACTCCCAGTCCTTTTTTATTTTTTTGTTTTTAAAACTGGGTCTCCCTAGGTGGCTAAGAGTCTCGCTACATTGCTAAGGCTGGTTTCAAATCTGTGATCCTCCTGTCTCAGCCTTCCATCTACTGAGATTACAGGTGTATGCCACCAAACCCAGCTCCCTGACTTCTTTTAAAATTACATTTCCTGGAGAAGCCCTCAAGCTAAGTAAAGGTTTTTCTATGAGTTAAAACAAATGAACACGTGCCTCTCCAAGACATGAAAACATTTAGAAAAATTAAATGTTTTGGGCAATAAACAAGATTAAATTTATAGAACCATGAAGGGTAGCAGTGAGTGCATCTATTATTCATCTGCACCATAGTTGACTGAGAACATGGGAAAATTACCTGAGAACAGGTACCTCTTAGCTTGGCTGTGTTTCATTTTACCCTTTTCATGTAGCAGTTTGACGGCAGCCTTAAATATTGTCTTGATCTCGTCCGATATCTCTTGCCAGGGCCTCTCATTTTCCGCATTGGCAGGAGGCTGCCTCTATGGGAAGGTTAAGGTGAGAAGTTAGTCTTACAATCATTGAAGAAAAACCTGTATTTAAGAGCAAGAGAATTCCTATTATTTGAAGGCCTACTATGTGCTGATACTATGATAGGTGCTCTATAGAGAGTGTCTCGTTTAATTCTTCCCCCCAGTAACCTGGAAAGTTAGACATCATCTCTGTGTTACCCGTAAACTTTCCTAAGTTAGATAAAGGTGTGACCTAGACAGGGTTTGCTGGGCTTTGCCATCATTTGGACACAGTTTGAGCATGTTCCTCAAAGGTTCATGTACTGGAACCTTGGTTCTCAGCACAGTGGTGTTGCAAGGAGGGAACCTTCACGAGGTGGGACCTAGTGGAAGCTGGTTATGTCACTGGGAGTGCCATCCTCAGAAGGGATTAATGTAGTTCTCTTGGGGCTTGCGTTAGCTCCCTAGAAAGCAGGCGGTTATAAACAGCGCAAGCCTGGCCTCTGCATCTCTCTGACTTCCTGTCTCACCGTTTGGTCTCTTCTGCCTCGGCTCCCAACACTGTGATGCAGTAAGAGGACCCTCACCAGAGGCCAAGCACATGGGTGCCCAATCTTTGACCTTTAGCCTCAACTTTGAGCTTAATGAACTTCTTTTTATTATTCAGTACCCAAGGCTTGGGTATTTTGCTATAGCAAAAAAAAAAAAAAAAAGGATTAAGGCAGACTTTCTTATTTTTCCATGTTTTTCCCTTTTGAGTTTGAATATGAATGTCATAACAAAACAATCTTTTTAATGTCTTCCAAAGGAGAGAGTTAAAGGAGAGGTTACTATTCAATTGCCTTTAGTTGTTTCTGCCTCATTGGTTTTGATGATCAGTTAGGAAATAAAATGGGAGGATTGCCTACCAAGAAGGAATCAGTCTTGGTAATAATCTTATTCATACATTCATTTATTCAACAAAAAATCCATGCAGAAATAACATGTGAGGTTCTGGGAATAATTTACATGTCCCTAGAGAATCATAGAAAGAAATGAAGATGGAATGAATAAAGTCATTTAAATAGCAACATAACAGCAAGTTTCCCCAAACCACGGTGTAAACCAGTTTCTCGAGGTTTCACATTCTTTACTATCTACATTTACTCCTAGGATGTTTAACTTGGATATGGTTTTGGTTTGCCTTAATATTCCAACAATATCTGTAAGCAATATTCTTTATAGATAATTACTTTGAAAAATGTATGTTAGGGGGAAGCAGAAAAATCAAAGGTTCCGATATGATTTCATATTGCTTTATCTTAAATATGGCACAGACAAACACAGATGGCCCTGAAATGAAGACCTATGACTAACTCGTCGCTCTCTCCCTCTTGAAGTGACCTGGGAACTCACTGTATCAAGGATGTTCTTTGTGGATGAAGGATGAATTCTATGGCTTCTTTTCAATCTCTCTAAACATTTTATGCAATCAATAGGCCCACTCCTCCCCTCTTCCTCCTGCATTCAACCTTAGGAGATAGATAGTGAATGCACACGGGAACTAAGGTGGAAGGGAGATACAAATCATGTAACTATCATACTCAGGCATGACTCAACCTTACTCGACATTTCTACACAAGATACAAGAATATAATTGCTTGAAATGTTAAAGGAAAAATCATATAAAGTGTTTTAAAAGGAGACTATAAAATAGGCATATTAAAAAAGGACTGCCCCCCCCCCTAAAAAAAACACTCCTGCACAGCAAAACTTATCACAAAATAACACATATGACTGTTAAGCTCGGAAAATCAGTGTCTGGAGAGTGGACACAGCTGAAGAAAAAAAGTGCTGGAGTAGAAAAAGAATCCAAAAACCTTTTGGAAAGCAGCCCAGAGAGGTAAGAAAATGGATAATGTGGAAGAGAATTAACAGACATGGAGGACAGACTGAGATGGTCTAATGTACGCCTAATTAAAGAGCAAAGGAGGAAAGAAGAAAGGGAACAGAGGAGAGACGTTACTCGATGAGATGATGGTTGAAAACTTTGAAGAGCTGACAGGATGTATGAATTCATGGATAAATGCATGACCTGTGCTCATCAGATAAATAAAGATACAGTTTAGAAAAATGGGCTAAATAAGAATATATTCAGATTAAATAAACACCGAGTTTATTTTTTTATTTTTTTGCGATCCTGTGGATTGAACCCAGGGACATTCTACCTCCAAGCTACACTCTCAGCCCTATTTTTTATTCTTTATTTTGAAACAGGGTCTCACTAAGTTGCGGAGGGCCTCACTAAGTAGCTGAGGCTGGCCGCGAACCCAGATCCTCCAGTCTTAGCCTCCCAAGTACTGGGATTACCAGCGTGCGCCACCACGCCCAGCTAGCACTGAGTTTATCACTAGTGGAATTTCCAGAAGACAAACCTCAGGAAGAAGGAAAATGACCTCAGAAAGAAAGTCAGCACAATGTTAAAAGGAAAAGTGAAGCAAAATTTTAGAAGTTCCTTCGGCTTGGATTTAGCTTTATTTTAAATTAATTTTAAGGTGCACAATGTGATGTTTTGCATAGGTATATGCGGTGAAATGACTGCTATATGAAGCTAATATATCCAATCACCTCGTGTAGTTCTCATTTGTTTTGTGTGTGATGAGAACACTAGAGATCATCTACTCTCTCAGCAAATTTCAAGTATATAGTATATTATCATTAACTATACCATGCTATACATTGTGTCTCCAGAATTTACTTATCTTACAGTCAACATGGGAGCACAGTTGTCTCTTCAAAACAGTGATTTCATTTCCTCTGGAAGTGTACCCAGGTGTGGCCATGCAGCCTCATAAGGTGCTTCTAGTTTACATCTTCTGAGCAACTGCTCCACTGTATTCCACAAGGCTGTTCCCACTGACAGTCCCACCAGCAGGGGACTGTACCAGGGCTCCCTCTTCTCCACACCTTCACCAATACTTATCTTTGAGTTTTAGATAACCACCATCCTAAGAGGTGTGAGGTGGCAGCTCCTTGTGGGTTTTGATCTGCATTTCCCTGATAATTAGTATGTTAGTTAGTTAGATCTGCATTTCCCTGATAATTAGTAATTAGTGAGATCAGCCAGTTTCAGAAAGTCAAGGGTGGTATGTTTTTCTGCATATGGGAAGCTAGAGAGAAAATAGGAAACTTAAGGAAGGCTGGATAAATGTGGAGAAAGATCAGCAGAATAGTGGAAAGGGATTAGGGGAAGGATGTGGGGGCGTATTGAAGAAAGAAACAGTTCAAATAATACTATGGCAATATATGAAGGTATTAATACCAACTTCACTAACATGTATGGGGAGGGAGGTGGTAGCCTGGTGGGATGTGGAAGGAAACACACCAAGAGCTGTGTGTATGTGTGTTTGTATCACTTTGAACTTCACTATGATGTATAATTGCAATACATTAATAAAAGTATATTTAAAAAAGGAAATTTAGGACCTAGGGCAGAGTGACTTCCCATCGACTGTGCCTTTTCAGTGACAGAACGGTTTTCAGTAATGGAGGGAAGGGTGACTTACTGCATTTTTAGTGCTTCTCAGCATTTCTGATCTGGGTCTGAGGTAATAAGCTGCTGGCACAGAGTTCTCATCTCGACAGTACCACTCTTCCAGTAACTTGGTCTCCAACTTTGCCTCGATGGCAGCGTCCAAGATCATTTCAAACTCTGAGGCTTCGACTTCTCCGGGGATTCGGATGTTCCCATATTTTTCACCTAATAGTCCCTGTGTATCAACAAGAAAGTTCAGTTTAGTGTATCACCAAGAAAGCTCGTTTTAGTATTCGTGGCATGTGGTCACACAATAAATGTTAAGATAGCAAGATACACCGCTCCCTCAGTTTCATGTTTTAATCACAGTGATTTGAGATGTAAAATTAGATCAATTATATAATAATAATAGATTATTCAATGTACTGAGAAATGAGATTGTATATCCCATCAGACAAATATAAAATGCCCATTTTCTCTAGCAAATTTATTTTCTCCAAGTTTATATAACACAACAAAAGCTTTGAGTTTCGTCTTTGGGATGTGTTTGTGACAAAGAAAAGTGCCATGCTGGACCTTATGAAATGTCAAACACACAAAGTCAAAAATAAAAGAATTGCTCTCTCAAGAGTTGATAGTAAGATTCTAAGCTCCAGACTCATATAGATATGCAGGGCAGAAATACAGTATCACTGAATGGGATGCTACTACCAACTCCACTGGCAACTGAAAAAAAATATATAAACAAGATAGCAGTTTCTCCCTATTATATTGGCACCCCACCCCTCAAAAAACCAACCAGCCAACTGACCAACCCAAAACATTGCTCAGTTCTATGCAAAGGTATGAGAAAATAACCACATAATGCTGATGGGCTTGTGAAATGATCCAATGTTCCTCTATAGTGTATTCTGGAAATATGTCTTGAAAGTCTTACAAATATAGGTAACTTTTGACTTGACACATTTTCTTCTAGGAATTTGTCTTTAGAAAATAATTAAGAATGTACGTAAAGACCTAACAGAATATCTATGCTGTCCCTGTTTGTTTGAACAGGAAAGAGTTGATACGACATTCTAAATGTCCAGCAAAAGGGAACATTTAAATAATCACCCCTCCATTCAAAAGGATGTACTAAATTATGTTGTAGAAGTACAGTGGTTAGGAAAGATGTTTATAAAATATTATTAAGAGAAAAGGGTAAGTTACAAAATAGCCCGTGCAGAATGTTTACAATATGTTATATATAGAGAGAGTATTACATATGTTTGAGAGAGAAGAGACATATATGATGTACATTGGATACACAAATATAGATATACACATGAAAGATTCTATAAAACACATGGCAAGGTTTTCTTTAAGATTTTATAAGTATCTTTGAGTGGATGGTTTTAAATTTATTTAGGTTGTTTTATGAATTTATTACAAACTTTTTTTGAAGTACATATGTACATATGTTTTACAAAAGAAAAATCAACAGGTATTTAAAAATTAAACTTAATGATGCTACCTATACTTCTTTGTGGAGAACCACAATTTTTTAAATTTGTGCATTATAATTATACATAATAGTGGGATTCTTTGTGACATATCTGTACATGCACATAACATAATTAGATCAATTTTATCCCCTAGTAATTCCCCTTTCCCTCACCTTCCCCCTCCCTCTGGTCCCCTTCCTCTATTCTACTGTCTCCTTTCTATTTTCATGGGATGCCCCCTCCCACACATGCACATTTGTTTTCTTTTCTCTCTCTCTCTCTAGCTTGGAACAACATTTTCAAGTTTGCTCTAAATGTTTGCTTAAGCCAGTAGTTCTCAAAGTGTGGTCCAGGGACCAGCAGCATCAGCAACATATGGGAATTTGTTAGACAGGCAAAACCTTAGACCTCATCTCAGACTTACTAAATCAGAAACTCTGGTTATAGAGCTGAGCGATTTATATTTTAGCAAGCCATCTAGGTGACTGAACTTCTGGTTGAATTTTATAAGCTTATATCTAATTAATCTTCAACATCTTATCTAGTGGAAACAAAGAGGGAACACAAAGCAACTCTTAAACAAATCTATAGCATCCACAGCAAAGCAATTGTGTCTGCTATACAGCATTCACAGGGAGTGTTCTGTCTAATCTATGGGCATCTTCTCTTCGTTCTTTCCTCCTGTGAAGGTGCAGTTTTGGCATAAACATCAAGCTTTGTTTATTTTTATTTTTTGCGGTGCTGGGGATTGAACCCAGGGTTTCGTGCATACTAGGCAAGCACTCTCTCCCAGTAAGGTCTATCCCCAGCCCACCAAGCTGTGTTTATCCCCTGGAATGCCAATGGCTATTTTGGTTTCCCTGGGGCACTTCTCATTATTGCCACTGCAATATTCAGTATTCATCTGATACAGGCAAGTGAGAGAATAATAACAGTCCTTGGGAAATCTCTGTCCAAAATAAATTCATGACCAACAATCTACTACAAGATGCTAAGTCCCGTGAGGGCAGAGGACAAAGCTGTTTATTCTTAGCACATAGAAAGTATTACAATGCCCATTTGTTGAATAAATGAATGAACCAAGACAGGGAAAGAAATTAAAGTTTGTTCTACTCTTATCTGAAGCTTCTTGTATTCAAATATAACAGCTCCACTCTCAATAGGTGGAGCAACAAGTTGGAAGGTACCGGGTTTTCTTCAGCAACACTCATTTCAGCCCATATTCTTTAAGCAGGTACTCTATAAACATATTTCTGGTTGAAATTTGCCTTCTTTATCACAGTTGCACAGAATCCATCTCACATGCCTGACTTACTGAAGGTGGCTGTGCTTGACTCAACTCGTTTCAAGCTCAGGTCTCCTGAGCCCCAGCCTCACTGTCAGGCAGAGGGAGATACAACCTGTCTATTCTGGGCTTCACCTTATTGATATCCATTGTTTTAGTGTGGGGTAGAAGGGTTTCACAGAAGGTTCTTTTGTGATAAGGGTATTCTCATTCCAACTCACTCTGTTAGCCTGGGGTCCAATTAAGAACACTTTTTTTTTGCGGTACTGGGGATTGAATGCAGGGGCGTTCTACCTCCGCGCTACACCCCCGGCCCTATTTTTTATACTTTAT
>PVJS01001448.1:0-97763 GCA_004027185.1 Glis glis | reverse complement strand
ATCCTCCGATCTCCGCCTCCCAAAGTACTGGGATTACAAGCGTGCGCCACCACGCCCGGCCTGACATCTTTTCTTCATAAATTACCCAGTCTCAAATATCTAGTTACAGTAACAGAAATAAACTAATGCAATTAGGGATCCTAAATTCTGTAATATTTATGCCCTTCTTTTCTCTCTTCTTTTATTTACTCTACCCCATGAGAGATAGAACATATACCATGATTGGTAAATTGGGAAAGAAATGCCATGGAATGCAGAACTCAGTTTACTTCTCCCTTTTGGGAAACAAGAATTTATTTCTATTACACAGGAAACAAGCTCTGCCCTCATCCATTGTTACCTTTGACTAAGGAAGTGTGTCCATTAGTGATGGTATGTCAAGATGGGGGGAGAAAGGAGTCATCCACTGAGGTAATGGAAAAATTGTTTAAAATTGCTGATGAATGTGTATCAGAAAAAGCAGACCAATTGTTTTTGTAAGTCCCTAAAGACATTCCACCTTTTTATTACATTCACCTGGGATGGGCCACTTTGCCTCGCTATGCTTCAGTTTGCATCCCCATCTGTCTGGTCACTGAACTATATAATTCAGTTAGCCTTTATCAGTGATGACAATGGTAATAGTTTAGCTTTCATCATGAATGTCTTGCTTCTTTTGTTATTTCTCATTTCACTAAGAATCAGAAAAAGAAGATGGATTCTATTCATTAGTATCCTTTAAAAACTTTAGCCCCCTAGCCCTACTTTTATCTCACAACTTGGTTTGCTTTATATGTCATAGTTAGCAAAACCATTTTTCAGACATGCACACTTCCTGCCTCCCCCAGGTGGTCATTTACTGAAAACTTTTATTTGGACTAAAGAAACAACACTGTAAGTGCATAACTGAGGTTTCTTTGGGGAACATTTTCCATCTCAAGTCGATATCATGTTATTAATAAGTAGTTATTCTCTATTTTTATATGTGAGAGATACAAGTCTAATGGCAAAAGTCATTTCAATAAATAAGAAAAAAAGTTAAATTATTAAGCATTCATAAGGATAATAATGCTTGAACATATTAGAATTCTGACCATTTTTCTATATTAAAGAAATCTTGCTAGCTTGTAGTAGACTGCATACAGGCTTTCATAAGTTCACTCAGGCAAAATTATGTTGAAGACTTTTTAAAAGAAGAAATCCTTTAAAGAATAAAATTTCCACTCAGGCAAAATTATGTTCACGACTTTATAAAAGAAGAAATCCTTTAAAGAATAAAATTTCCATTTATTGTCTAGGCCCTTTTACATTTTTCTGTATAAAATTAATATTATTGCAAAAATTTATACAGTATATAAATTTCCAAATTAATAAATTACATATGGATAAAAATAGTTTGTTACATTCTTTCTCAATACAAACACCTTTACTTAGAGTATATGACAGCCACAGGAGCCTATTTTTATCAAATAAATCATTTCAAAAATCTTTAATAGATGGTGATATGCTTTCAATAGTAACAGGTTGATCTCTGCTATCCAGGTTATCATATAAGCATATGCTATAATTATATATATTAATACATTATCATTTTTATAGAACTTGTCTTAAATATATGTGTGTGCTGAGTACTTTGATGAGGGCTTATATTAGTGCTCATTTGTTTTAAAAATAACTACTTTCACTCTTTTCATTTTGTTCCCACTTCTCTTTCTGCAACTTTATGCCGCCTTACAAGGTGGTACTTTATACGCTTGTGTCTTTTTCTCCCACACTGAACCAGGTGTTGGCTCAATTTTTAAATCACTGTTGCATCCATGTAGCTTGACACATAATAAACAACCGACCAGTATATTATGTACTTTAACCAACCTCTTGACTTCTAATACTTAATTGGAAATGAGATTGAGAGGAAGTTGCATGATCTATGGCATTTCCTGGGAAGATCTAAGAAGGTACATGGATAAATAAATGTCTAGGTGCCAGAGAAATGAAGAGGGAAGGTAGATATGAATTAATGACTCTAATTACGAAAGTTACCTCCTCCACCACATTTTTACTCTTCCTCCAACCACAAGGTAGATTTAGTGTGAAATCTGGTAGTTTGAGAGCTACTGCAACTTGACAGCCAAATACATTATGTGGGCCAGTGTATCATCTTGTATAAGGTGAATCAATAAAGTTCAAATAAAGTCATTGACAATGCTGATCCATCTACCAATTATATGGCATTGCACTACACTTCCCTGACAGGCATATGCTTTTAATACACCATTAAAGCATGGAAAACAACTCTAAAGTACTTCCAAATGAACTACAAAGCACAGTATCCCAGATTTATTGGATCCTATTTTTATTTACAGATATCAGCTTAATAGTCCATTCTCCACTCTTGACTGTGAAACTATGAGTGACCCCACAAATCTTAAGCCTGTTTTTGGAGGGATTTTCAATATCATATATTTCCTGTGTCATAACTCTTGTCTTATTTTAGTCCTTAATTTATCTACCCTGAAAACCTAGAAAGAACTCTGTTAACACTTTTACAAAAATAGGTTGAATAAAAATGCAATTTCTAATTCTGTGCTTTGATCTTTGGGAAACAAGGATGAGAAAGTGACTTTACTTGTCTACGAAAACAGAAATATTTTGAAAAGAGATGAACGTAAGTAAAAAATAACTTTACATGTCGGAAAACAGGTATGTTTTATATTTATAAATAATATGCTTTGTTAATGTCCATTTTTAAAAAAATCATTCTAATATCTCTGAGTCACACTAAAATGGATGAAGACAAATCCTTTGGTCACATTTTGCTAACAATGTATTCGTCTTTGGGGAAGGATCCAACCTTCCCTTGGGAGTCCTTAATACAAAGCCTAATGGGTGACTTTTCAGACGTCTCAGAGCTATAGGAGGTACCACCCCATAGCTTGAATGTACCATGACACCAAGTCATAAGCCCACAAACTCTGTTTTATTATTTTTAGATGCATTGCACATCTTCTCCAAAACACTAATCACACTTCTACAGGTGCCAGGTTTTAAGAACTTGAAACCTGACAAACTAGATCTGTCATAACAACTCCTTAAATAAATAGAATACCCTGTGCTCCACTCCCCCAAATATGCCAAAATATTAGAGTCCCGGAGCCATAGCTGGTTGGCCCCGCACGTCTGCCTTGGTTGGTTTGCGGGTAAGGAGGAAGGACTTGCTGTGCTATCTCACTCCAACTATGAAAAGAAAAAAAAATCACCTGGGTTTCATCAAAGAGCCTTTGAATATTGTTCCTCCTGAGAAGGCTGCTAGCGACTGTGCTTTCATCCTTACCCTTTGTACCGAACCTCACTCAAATGCCTTTAAAATGCATTGCTGATTTCATGTGTTGCTCAGGCCCTGTGCTTTCTGTAGTGGGCATGCCAGCTTGATGATTAAGTTACATTCACCTTAAGATTTACTTGAAGGAACAAGGTGCCTCATGGGAAGGAACTTGTTCTAAGTATATTGCTATACAGAGTTTTGTTTCATGGATGGCAGGTCAGTATCAGACACAAAGGGTCGTAGCTCTCCCCTAGTTAATCCCTCAACCCAGCTGCCATGGACATATGCCTGAATCCCCAGGCAAGTCCATAAGGAATAAAAAAGTGTGTTTACAATGAAAGCTTCTTTTGTGCTGTCTAGTATTATCTACTGCAGAAGTTGAGCACGTATATCTCAGGTCTGAAGTTACCAGCAGCTTGTACAACATTGGCTACAAAAATGATTCATTGATGCAATAACAGAGCAGTGATCGTCCCCTCAATATTCAGCATCGAGAGCGCCACTGCAGCAATTAGTGGAAACAACCTTTTGGAAAAGACTGCTACATTGACAACCACCAGTGGCAGCAGGGTGCATCCTTGGATGGGGTGAGTTATGGGAACCCTTATGGCCTTTGGTAGGCTCTGGCAGAGGCATTCCTGTGAGGGGGATAGAGGGACCCTGGTCCCTTCTTCTTACCTCTCCACTGCTCATCCATGTGGTGAGTGTTTTTGCTCCACACACGCTCCCACTATAATAGTCCCTGGAAAATTGTCCCCAAAGGAAAAGGACCCAATGAGCATGGATTGAAACCACTAACACTGTGAACCAACATACATCTTTTCTCTTTTTATGTTGATTATGTAGTAGAGACAAAAAAGCTGACTAACCCATGTGGTCATGAGAAGGATTGACACATGAAACCCATTTGCTGAACACCCCTGAAGACTTGGAAAATTACCTAGCAGGAAACTGAATTTATCTCATGTTTTGTAGCATATAGGGGAGAAATACAATGTTTGGGATGCTAGTCTCACTCTTCAGCTGGGGAGGACAGAGTATATAAACAATGTTCATGTGGTTACTGAAGACAATTTAAGTTAAAAGCTAAATTAAGTATATACTTACTGAATCCATATGGGTAAGAACTGAGTTCACCATACTGGATTCAGATGCCTCCTCCAATAGAAAAGTAATTCAGATAACTTCAGAGGCCCTTGATATATATTTCTAAGATAAAAATAGATTTGGGAATACTTGATTCTCCCAAATATTCCAAAATACTACAGTCCTGGGACCACCACATTAGGCCAGACATGGGCACGAAATAAAACAAAGAAATTTTTTTTTCTTTTCATTTTTTGGTACTGGGAATTAAATCCAGAGGCATTCTACCTCTGAACTACACTCCCAGCCTAATTTTATTTATTATCTGGAAACAGGGTCTCACCAGGTTGCTGAGAGCCTTGCTAAGTTGCCGAGGCTGGCTTTGAAACTGCAATCTTCCTGTCTCAGCCTCCCAAGTACTGGGATTACAAGCATGCACCACCACACCTGACTAAGAAAATTCTTTATTCCCAGTAAGGTTAAACTCTACTGAGGTAGAAAAAACAACAGGCAGATAACTTAATATACAAACTAAGATGATTCAGTGAAAAATATCATGAAGAATGATAAGAATAATATATAAGAATGTGACAGGTAATGTTATGTTAGATAAGATATCAAGGAAGTCCTTTCTGGGCAAGTAATCATTGTAAGAATTGGTGTGTGTGAATTGATAGTTCTTGATTTAATGAAGACTATGGTTTTGCTATAACTGCTTTATACATCTCTTCTTAATTCCCAAGGAATATTCAAATTCTAAAATTTGTGTCCTGGTTCTCAATGAAGCATAAAACTGCTGATTCAATTTATTCTTGAATGCATGTCTTCATTTCCCTTAGTTCTTTGGATAGATAGAATCTTATTCTACTTAAGAACACATATTTGCATTCTTCTGAACTATGCTTATGCATTCTGTCTCCTATCCCAATTTATAATTATATTTATTTATTAATTAATGTCTGTCTAGGTATATATTTCTACTGATAGAAACATAGGTACAGATAAAAGAAGTCACACAAAGAGACAAACTGTTACATTGACTATTAAAGTGTTTGGCCTCAGATATGGTCTGACATGATGGAAATATGTCTTATGGTTAAACTCTCAACCAATAGTTTCACGTCTATAGACCTGAACAAAGGCTAATTCTTTTTTTTTTTTTTTTTTTGCAGTACCAGGGATTGAACCCAGGGGCGTTCTACCTCTGCACTACGCTCCCGGCCCTATTTTTTATACTTTATTTTGAAACCAGGTCTCACAAAGTTGTGGAGGGCCTCACTAAGTAGAGAGGGGGGGGGGAGAAAGAGAGAGAGCTGAGGCTGGCCGCGAACCCGGATCCTCCGGTCTCCGCCTCCCAAAGTACTGGGATTACAAGCGTGCGCCACCACGCCCGGCTAACAAAGGCTAATTCTTAGAAGGTATATTGGCTATCCATGCTGCATATTGAGAAATCTGTAGCAAATTCAGCAGGTGCTTGTTCTGAGGCCAGAGTGAAAGCATTATTCTTTATTTTAAAATTTATTGTCTCTGAAATAGAATCAGAATATATTACTTAAATATTCACACTTTTAAACAAAATTATTTTGAAGTGAGCAGGACTCAGAGCTATTGGTGCACATGTTAAAATATACAGTGGCTGGGTGCAATGGCACGGGCTTGTAATCCCAGTACTTGGGAGGCTCAGGACCTTAGATTCGAGGTTAGTCTGGACAACTTAGTGAGACCTTGTTTCAAAATAAAAAATAAAATAGGGCTGGGGTTGTATCTCAGAAATAGAACTCCCTTGGATTCAATACCCAGTAACACGCACACGCACACACACGCACACATACACACACACACACACACACACACACTAAAAAAGGTAAAATTTCTCAAGTCAAGATGAATCAAAAACATGGAAGAAATAAACAGAAATGTGCATGATAGGCCAAGGTGGAAGACGTGTTAAAGAAGTGTTACTGGTATGGACTGTGCCTACAATGATCACAAGTATGCTTGTTTACTTACTTATTTATTCATTTATTTATTTATTTTGGTACTGGGGATTGAACTGAGGGTCATTATACCACTGAGCTACAACTCCAGCCACCCCCCTCTTTTATTTTTTTTTTGTTTTGTGACACGCTTTCACTAGGTTGCTGAGAGTCTCGCTAAGTTGCTGAGGTTGATCTCAAATCTGCACTTTTCCTGTCTCAGCCTTCTTGTACTGGGGTTACAGTCCTGCACCACCATGCTCAGCTGATCACAGGCATACTTAAGAAATCTTTGGTGAATAAGTGGAAATTTGACTCGTACTCTCAAAGGAGGTTATAGTGGAAAAAAAAGGAAAGCCATTGATGGGTGATGATTGGAGAAAATCAGTCAACAGGAATGTTTTAGAAAGCAATATTATGAATTAGAATGACTAGTAAATCAGAAAGAGGAGAGATACTCTGATAAATATTATATTTATATATATAGAGAGAGATCAAAATTAGTTAAATGGTGAGTAGTTATCTATTTAGGTATAAACTCTACAGAAACTGGTGTTTATAATAATGCACTCATTTTCTAACAACATGAGGATATTACTGCAATTCTTTTCAGTTATTTTATTTCTCAAGAGTGTTCTTAGTTGCATAAATTAATTTCATAAATTAATTCTTTTCAAAAATGAGAAGCTTACTTTGTAAATTAGATATATGTTGCCAATGGGGAATAAAAACAAATGTACAGATGATGTCCACAGAGAAGGAAAATAGTCAGATAATGGAGTGAGGACAGGGTTGGCAATCTTAGCAAAGATGAAACAACAGATGGGGTATAATTTTTGTAAGTCCTCACACAGATGGTTCACCAGATGGACTCTGCCGGGTTCATACAACTTATGTGTATTTTTCAGCTGCTTATCATGATAAGTAAGGCCACTTCTGTGCAGGCAGAATCTTTACTTGGTTCAGGTTATTGAAATATAGTACTAGAATAAATTGGTAGTTGGCGACATTTTATAAAGTGCTTTTATTAACTGCCATTTCTAATTAGACACAGACATGCAGATAATGTTATTATGAAGACACTGGACTTTGGAAAGAACTCATAGGTCATGGCTTGAAAATATTATTATGAGACTTTAGGTAGATTAGAAGATTTGAGAACTTTAATTTGAATTTCAACTCTTAATTAATCGTATCATCTTTTGGAACTTTATTTTAAAAAAATAGCTTCCACTTAAATTGCACAGCAAAGTATGGGATTTAATAAGATGTTAACTATAAAGTGAGTTAAATAAATTAAGAAACTATCTCTATGTAAATTTAATCCAAATTTTAATATAATAGGTTGTATTTTGGTTGACATTTATACTAGCAAATATCCTGTAAGTATTAGCTTGATTAATGATGAAAATTATTATCTTTAAGAAAGTGCTACCACAGGTATCTATGTATGTGTGTATTAATTTTGAAATAAATATTAAGTACCATTCAGAGCCATTTTCATTGATAACTGGGACTTCTTAGAAGGAAGATCCCTTAGATAAAGAAGAAAAAAAGAAAATAAAGTACTTAAGCATTCTATGTTTTCAATTAATTATCCTTCATTGAGATATACAAATTTATGGACAAACAAGGGCTCAATTTTATTTGTGAACTGCATTTTCTGCTGTTATGAAATCTTAATTCATGTGATTTTAAATTCTGACAGAAGGGATTTTCTTCTTTGAAGCCATTATAAGATATTGACTGATTATGTCAAAAGAATCCGATCTGTCTGGATGCATTACAGGGAGTTGGAAACCAATCACTCCAGGATTTTCCAGATAGAGTTAGTTGTAATGACAAACATAAAAACAAATATATCAATGACAGGGTGTTTTAATAAAACATATACAGAATGTTATTGTCTAAATATTTTACATATATTATTTTATTTGAATCTTGCAATAGTCATTTTAGGTCAATGTTGTAAATATAATCATCTTTATTTACAAATGAGGAAATTGGGTCTTGAAAAAACTGAATGACTCATTAAAATTGGCACACTCAGTGGATGGAGCGGCTCATTATTATCATATTCTGGCTCATTATTATCAACAGAGACTTACTGAGTGCCTGCAATGTGCCAAGAGTATATAAGTGATGCTACTTTGTTGAGTCCTGACATAAATGTATAATGATGAAAATCCAAGAGATTGTGTCTGAACATAAATGGGCCAAACCACTTTGAAAATTAGTTTTGTGGCTTATACTATCCTATAAATGGGATTTGAGGATTCATGAGAAAGATATAAGGCATTTGCTCTGGAGAAAATTGTGTCCGCATGTGTATATACACAAACACGCACACAAACACACACACACATGCATATATATGTGTGTGTGTGTGTGTGTGTGTGTGTGTATGTATTAAAAATAATATAATTACAATTATGTGCTAGGTAATTTAGAAACAGAAAAAGAGTGCATAAGTCTAGGTAAGGTAGATAAAGAGAGGACAAAGGACAAAGTGTCATTTCTGGTGATTTTTGAAGAAGTTATGAACAATGTAAAGCTATTGGGAGTTTTGAAAAGGGGTCAAGCTAGGGATATGGTTATTAAAATGATCATTTAGGACTACCTATAGAGGATTGATCTGAACTTTCTGAAAAAAATATAATGTGAGGAAATAAAAGGAACAAAAATAAGAGAGAAAATACTAATAGAAATATTTGGAGAGATTAAAGATGAAGGAGTAGAGAAAGGCAGTGTGTTTCAGTTACTCTGAGACTCAGAACTCAACCAGCATGAACACAGCTTCTTGTCAAGGTAAGAAAAGAAGCCTGAACTCAACAAAAGAAAGACAGTTGAAACATGGTTGAATTGAACATAGCACAGAGAGCAGAGGACTGACAACAAATCCATGTGTTTCATCTGGTGAGCAGAGAGCAGAGACAGGTGGAACGGATGACTACCAGAACCTGGCAGCTCTCAGAGACCAACTTTACCAAAGAAGCTAAATCTTGTTGAGCCAGCGATTGCAGAGAAGCAACACCAAAAGAAATTGTATTCTTTTCTCCACACTCAAATACCTCAAGACAGAAACTCCCCAGACACTGACTGCCCAGCCAAACTACCCAGTAAACTCCTGCATCTGCAGCTGAACTCCTCTAGACCTGATGGAAAAACTACAGACTCTTCCTGCAAGGACTGGAGTGGCTAAAACCCAGCTCATCAAGACCACTGTGAATCTACAGACAACCCCACCAAACTGCCCTGTGAACTCCTGTCATTGCAGCTGAACTCACTGGTATCAAGAAACTACAGACCCTTCCTCTGAATGCCATGAGTTTACAAACTGTCCCAGTAGAAGCCTGGGCAGCTACAGGGACTCTGATGGCAAGGACTAAACTCATGATTTCTGAGTTTGCAACCCATCCCTACTATAGGTAGTTACAGCAGAAACATGAATTAGCAGACAGTACTTAGGGACTACTTGGGCAGGACCTAGACTCTACAGTTTGCTCTGCCTCTGTGGGATCTACAAACATAAATGAAGTTCTGCCAGCAGTGGTGTCTATGGGGTGAAATAACATGGCCAATCCTGCTGCAGGCTCAGAAGGCTATAGACTCATGCCCAGGGGTGTTTGGCACCACAAGCACCAAGGCCAAGGAATGGCTGATTGCAACTACTTAGAGCAACAGTGAAATTTCTGAGGCTAAATAACTCAGCCACCCAAGCCCCAGACTAGAATGGTACAATCTCTCCCTGGTGGAATGTGGGGCCTGAAAGCAGGGATGCAAGGAGCCAGCAGGGCTTCATGTGGTCACAGCTAGCAGTGTAGCAACAGTGTCTCTGGGGCAATTTAACTCAGACACTTAAAACACAGGCTGATAATACAACACCCTCTTGCTAGCATAGTTTGTGCCTGACAATCACAGATGCCAGTAGCTGACAGGACTCCATGTGATCACAACCAGCAGATCAGTGGTAATGCCCCTGGAGCATCAAACCTCAGCCAGCCAGGTCACAAGCTCAGAACATCATAATCTCTGGCCCTGCTAAACCTGGGCCCAGCAACCACAAATGCTGGAGGCCAGCAGTCTGAAGGGTTTGATGTGTTCACAACTAGCAGAGCAGCAGTGCTGTCCTTGGGGCATTAAATTGCAGCCAGCCAGCTTAAGGATAAGAACAGAACATTATAGTCTCAGGCACTGCTGTATTTGGGCCCAGGGATCATGGATGCTTGCAGCCAATCAGAGAATGCTGCTTGTATTGACTAAGACCTATATGCTATTAAAGAGGTTCTGGGGGACTAACTCAAAAGTCTGATTATATAAGGCAGATTCACTGAGGCAAATATATACTCCCAGCATAGGCCGTATTATAAAGGCAAAAAAGTAGATACAGGACTCCCACACATAGAAGAAGAGTATGCCAAGACAATATATATATATATATATATATATATATATATGAATTCTGAAATATATATGTGTATGAATTATGAAAACATGAGAATGAAGACCAATGAGGAAGCAATAAACTCCTGCAACTCAACAATAACAGAGATCACTGATACTGAGCTGCAGAAAACGCCAGGAGAATTCAGAGTTTTGATTTTCAATATGATCGAATGCCTTAGAAATTAAATCAGAGAAACTATACAGTTATGAAACAACATATTAATAGAGAGTTTGAAGCCCTAAAAAGAACCAAAAAGTGGCTCCTAATGAAATGAAGGAGAAAATACATGAAATTGAAAACCTCAATAGAAACCACTTGTGGCAGACTAGACCACAGGTAAAACAGAGATTCACTCTTAGAAAACAGCACATTCAAAATTGGCCACACAGTAAGCAGTATAGAGAAGACAATATGACATGTCCACAATATTCAAGAAATATTGAATAATATGAAACAACTTCACTTATGGGTACTAGACATTGAAGAAAGTCTAGAAGCACAAACCAAGGGAATTGGAAACCTCTTTCAAGAAAATATCTGATAAATTCTCATTATAGAAATCAAGTTGGGCATCCACATATAAAAGCAATTCAGAACACCAATAAGTCAAGATCAAAGAAGTACTTCTCTACACCACATACTGATAGGAATGACTAAAACAGATGTCAAGAAAGAATCCTAAATGCATCAAGAGCAAAAGGATAGGTAACATTCAAGGGCAAATCATAAGAACCACTCCTGACTTCTCAACCCAAATCATGAAAGCCAGGAGGGACTGGCATGTTGTACTCCAAACCCTGAAAGGAAACAACTCCCAACCAAGATTTCCATATCAAGCCAAGTTATCATCCAAAATTGATGGAGAAATAAAAACCATCCAAAGAAGCAGAAACTAAACGAATTCATGATTTCCAAGCCAGCACCAGAGAAAATACTTGAGAACATAAAACACAAAGAAGAAAAAAGAAACAGAAATCAGAACAAGAGAAGGGCTGAAATCCACCAGAGAAGCAACTAAGTGAAGGGGAGATAACACCATATCATACAGAAAATTTAACACAAAATTACAGGAAACAAACATCATTTTTCAATTATAAGAATGAATGACAAATTTCTAAACTCCCCAATTAAAAGGCATAAACTGGCAATGTGGAATAAAGAATATAAAACAACTATATGCTGCTTGCAAGAAACTTACCTTATAGGCCAAGAAACTCATAGGCTAAAGGTGAAAAAATGGAAAAAGATATTCCATGTAAATGGAGACTGAAAACAAGCAGGGGTAGCATTGCTCATGTCTGACAAAGTGGACTTTAAGCTAAAATTTATCAGAAGAGACAAAGGATGTCATTTCTTACTGATAAAAGGAACACTACAACAAGTAGATATAATACTAGTAAACATTTATGCCCCAAATGAGGGTGCAAATGAGGTAATATAGGAAAAATAAAATATTAGGTAGAAAGAAGACAAATTGGGAATAAAGTGAAAATATAGTTTTAAAATCTGGAAACTTCATTGTCCTTAACTTCACCTTACAAAGCCTGGTCTTTCTTAGACAAAAGCCCTTAATGGGCCACAATTTTAATTATAATAGCCTATCTGACCCGTCCTTTTCTTAGGCAAAGATCTTCAATAGGCCTGGCCTACACTTTTTTTTTTTTTTTTGCAGTACCAGGGATTGAACCCAGGGGCATTCTACCTCCGAGCTACACCCCCAGCCCTATTTTTTATACTTTATTTTGAAACCGGGTCTCACGAATTTGTGGAGGGCCTCACTAAGTAGAGAGAGAGAGAGAGAGAGAGAGAGAGAGAGAAAGAAACAGGGAGAGAGAGAGAGAACTGAGGCTGGCCGCAAACCCGGATCCTCCGGTCTCCGCCTCCCAAAGTACTGGGATTACAAGCGTGCGCCATCACGCCCGGCCTTACACTTTTTTAATTATAATAGCCCATCTGGCCTGTCTTTTTCTTAGGTCCTCAACAGGCCAGGCCTACACTTTTAATCATAATGGTCTATCTTCACACCTGAATTCTTGGGATGCTTGACAAAAAAAAAAATCCCAAAGGAAGTCAAATGTTTGTCAAATCTAGCACTTTATCTTCATGCCTCAACTTCCTGGGATTCTTGGTAAAAAATAAAAACCCAAAGGAAGTCTTACCTTTTTTTTTTTTTTTTTGCGGTACCAGGGATTGAACGCAGGGGCGTTCTACTTCCGCGCTATGCCCTGGCCCTATTTTTTATACTTTATTTTGAAACCGGGTCTCACAAAGTTGCAGAGGGCCTCACTAAGGAGAGAGAGAGACAGAGAGAGAGAGAGAGAGACAAGGAGAGAGAGGGAGCTGAGGCTGGCCACGAACCCGGATCCTCCGGTCTCTGCCTCCCAAAGTACTGGGATTACAAGCGTGTGCCACCACGCCCGGCCTAAATCTTACCTTTTGTCAAACCCAGACATCACCCAGCACCCACAAATGAAATGGTGGAAACTAAGGATTCAAGGAAAAGAGACCAGCCATCCCATATTATCCCACCCCACTATATGTCCCTGGCCAGCCACTCTCAGGATTCCCTATAAAAAAGGATAGCAAAGATCCCCAGGGCCTCTCACACTTTCGAGGTGGCCCATGTTCTCCCTTGAATGTGTTTTTCCACTTTTCCTAAATAAAACCTCTGTCTTTGTCTCTGACTGGTGCATGCTGAATTTCTTTTCAACATGGAAGCATAGGACCCTTGAAGGTCCTGAGGTGAATTTCCCATCCTCAAACCTGTGAACTCCTCAGGACTCTCCATGGAATTATTGTGTTTTCCTGTGACATACACACTTCTCTAAAACAAACTCTTCAGGACATTAAGACTCAGATATACCCCAATACAATAATACTTTAAGACTTCAACACACTTCTCACACCACTAGATCAATTTTTGAGACAAAAGATTGGTAAAGACTCTTCAGTCCTAAATAACACTATAAAATAAACGAATCTAATAGTCATATATAGAATATTCCAACAACAGCTGAATACACATTCTTTTCAGTTGCTAATGGAAATGGAACCTTCTCCAAAATAGAACACATTCTGGACCACAAAGCAAGTATGAGCAAATTCAAAAAATGTAAGATATTTCATTGCATCATAAAGGAATGAAAGTAGAAATCAACAAGAGGACTATCCAAAGGAATTACAGAAATACATGGAGATTTATTGGTACCCTTTTCAATGAGGACTAGATCATAGGAGAAATAAGTGGAGAAGAAATTTTCCTAGAATTAAACAAAAATAGAGACACACCATACCAAAATTTATGGGAAACAGAAGGTGGTGTTAAGAGGAAAATTTATAGCACTGAGTGTTCACATAAGAAAAAAGAAAGTCACCAAGGAAACAACCTAATGACATAATTCAAGGTCCTTGAAAAACAGGAACCCACTAATTCCAAAACCAATAGAAGGCAGGAAATAATTGAAATCAGAGCAGAAACCAATGAAATAGAGAAAAGAACACAAAAGACCAATAAAACAAAAAGCTGAATTTTTGAAAAGATGAACAATATTGATAAGCCCTTAGCCAACCTAACCAAAAGAAAGAGAGAATCAACCCAAATTATTAAAATCAGGAATGAAAAAAGGGACATTACTAGAGACAGGAAATTTAGAGGATCATCAGAAACTATTTTGAAAATTTATACTCCAGTAAAGTGAAAAGTGTAGAATTATACAGAATTCTAAACACATACAAAATACCCAAATTTAACCAAGAAGTTATAGAAAAACTAAACCAACCAATAGTAAGCTAAGAAATAGAAACAACAATAAAAACCCTTCCATTAAAAAATGTTCATGTTCAGAGAAATTCCCAGCTGAATTCTATAAAACTATTATAGAAGAACTAAATCCAATACTTAAACAAATTACTCTATGAAAGAGGAAGAAATACAATTCTTCCAAGCTTCTCTTATGTATTCAGTACATAATACCTTAATACCAAAATCATATAAAGATACCTTAAAAAAAGAAAAAATGTAGACTGATATCCTTGATGAACTTAGATGCAAAAACTCTAAACACAATACTAGCAATACACATTCAAAACCATGTCAAGAAAACTGTACTCCAAGACTAAGTTGGTTTCATTCTAGGGATACAAAGCTGCTTCAACATACACAAATCGATACATGCCATTCACCACATAAATAGAACTAAGGACAAAAATCACATGATTATCTCAATAGATGCTGAAAAAGCATTTGACAAAATCCAACACCTATTCACGTTAGAAAACATTGCAAAAAAATCCGAATAGAAGGAACTTACCTCAAAATCATAAAGTCAATATATGATAAACGCAAAGGCAACATCATATTGAATGAGGAAAAAACAATGAAAATTCCCTTCATAAACAGGAACAAAACAAAGATGTCCATTATCACTACTCCTTTTCAGTAGAGTACTAGAGATTCTAGTCAGAGAGATAAGGCAAGAGAAGGAAATCAAAGAAAAAAATAGGAAAAGAAGAATGGAAATTATGCCTAGTTGTAAATACTTCACAAAAGAAGAAATACAAATGGCCAGTGAATATGTAAAAAAAAATGTTCAACATCATTAGCAATCAGAGAGTTGCAAATCAAAACTACACTGAGATTCCATCTAACCCCAATTAGAAAGGCAATAATCGAGAAGTCAAACAACAACAAATGTTGGTGAGGATGTGGGGAAATAGGTACTCTTTTCCACTGTTGGTGGGATTGCAAATTAGTACAGTCACTATGGAGATTAGTGTGGGAATTCCTTAGAAAACTTGGAATAGATCCATCATATCATCCAGCTATACCACTCCTGGATATCTTTTCAAAGGAAATGATATTAGAATATTATAGTAATACATGCATATCCATATTTATAGCAGCAAAATTCACAATTGCCAAATTTTGGAACCAACCTAGGTGTCTATAAATAGGTGAATGGATTGCAAAATATTGAGATATATACACAATGGAATTCTACTCAGCAATAAAGAACAAAACTATGTCATTTGAAGAAAAATGGATGGATCTGGAGAACATGTTAAGTGAAATTAGTCAGTCACATAAAGTGAAGGGTCATATGTTTTCTCTCATGTGCAGAAACTAGGGAGTAATAGGGCTCAAAGAAGGACTTTAGACAATGGAGGAGCTACCCAACTGGAGTGAGGGAGGTGGTTTAGGAGAGCGGGGACAGAGGGAGAATTAACTAAGAAAACACTTTCATTGACATTTTATACATCTGTGAGAATACCAATGCCAATCTCAATATCATGTATGGGGAAGGGGGGATTAGGGAGGGAGATGGCTGGGAGTGGTATTCACCAAGTTCTGTGTGCATGTATGTCACTATCACTATGAACTTTATTATAACGTGAGACTACAAAAGTATAATGCATGAATGGAAGTATGAAAATTAATTAATTTACAAAAGAGAAATATTTGGATATTGGGATTGCAATAACTTAGTAATCAATTCTATTTGGAAGAAAAGAATAACAGGTTGAAGGAAGTAGTAAGGGTGTGAAATGACTCACAAATTTCTAACTTGGGCCATGGGAAAGGTAATGATGTTGTTTGTTATAAGTAGAGAACAATAACCAAATTTGGTTGTTGGTTATGGGTTGAGGGGAAAAGAAGATACAAATTGTGGAGGATATGGTAGGTGTGGTCGCTTACACTTGTACTCCCTAAACTTGGAAGACTGAGACAGGAGGATTGCAAGTTCAAATACAGCCTTAGCACATAGTGAGACTCTCAGTAACCTAAGGACACCCAATTTCATGACAAAAAAAGTGCTGGGGTTGTACCTCAAATGCCCCTGAGTTCAATCCACAGTACCACAAAAAAAGAAAAGAAAGAAACTGCAGAATAGTGATTTCATGTTACTTTTACCAAGTTAGGTTTAAGTTCCCTGAGGAATATCCATGTTGCAATATTTAACAGGTAATTATGTATAGCAGCATGGTGCTTTGTATATGTATTTAGTAGAAAAAAATCATATGTTTAGGTGCTGAATCCTTGATCTTAAGTAACATTCCCCAGGTAGAACTGTATAAAGTTAGAACAAGGAAGGAAAGAAGGAGCAGGAAAAAGTCTCTAAAATAGTGATTTGCCGACTATTTTTATATTCATGTGTAATAATTCGTTTTCCTCTTGTCTGAAAAATTAGTACCAGGAATTTATTTATTTTATAGTTTATTGTTTTATACTTAGTGCCTATGACACCATCTGAATCACAGTAGAAACTAAGTAACATTTTGTAGCATGAGTAACTGTATGGTATTCAAGCCACATTCAGAAAATCGTATAGAAGAAGAAAGAAGGAAGATCAAAGAAATTGTAAATCTGAAGGAGAATAAAATAAAACATATTTTCAGCTACCATCTTGAAAGCATAACTTCATTCAGCACATCATGGTAGTATACTTATTTTTTTCCTTCTGGAATTAAAATTTCATGATTTTGGAAGAACAGACTAAGAAGAAAAACTTACAGGAATATGAATCCCACAAAGAAATTATGTTCTTTGATATTCATTCATCATTTAAGTAATAATAATTTTTCATAAAGCCACTTAAATATATAATATCAAATTTAAACCATGACTCAAGCTGAAATTTGTGGTTTCTTTAACATCATGGCTGTGTGATAAATCCATTTATGTCATAAAAATTGATTCATTAAATAAGTAGAAATATATTAAAGCCAGTAATTTGACAATTTTTGCCTGTATTTGAATGCAGGTCTGTTTTCATTTTCTTATGCTGTGAACAAGCAATTGCTATATGTTCAATCTGTTTGACTTTAAAGTATTTATATTTCTAACACCATATTGGTCATCTTCACCAGTGTTTTCATTACATCCATATAAACGAAATCATAAATTCATCTGCTATTTGGATAAATTATTTGGTCATTTAAGTTTTCACTCTCAAATAAATGTACAAATATTTTAAGTATAAAGGTAGCATTAAGGGCATTATTGTAAGTTTTTCTTTTTTATTTCTTGGAAACAGTATGCCTTAGTGAAAAAAATGTTCATATATAAGTATATATTTACATATCATGTGATGTACTGATTTCATGGAAAGCCCACCTGTACTTATTTTGCTGCCTTGTATTTGTTTAGAGGGTTCTCATTTTTACTGTAATCTCTTTCAAGAAATAAACAAATCTTGTATTTTGTTCTGCACATCACTGTGATTTCTTACCCAATGCTATCTGTATCCTGCTTGCTGCCAAAGAGATTTTTCACAAATGTAATTCTGATTTTTTTGGATTCCCTACTTGAAACTTCACTGGTTCTGTAAATGACTAAGGGATAAACCTTAACTCCTTAGTGTATCCTACCAGTTTCACCATAATGTGACTCCCGCCTAAGCTCCGGATTTATCTTGTTTCCTCACAGCCTGTTTCTTGCCTCAGTGCTTCTGATCATACCAATCCCAGGGCTTACAATGTCCTCTCCTCAGTTCATACTCCCCTCCCCGTCCCACTGTTACCTCCTAACCTGTCTGTTTCAATATTTCATCTTGTATATTTTCCTAAGAAAAGTATATCCTGCCTTTCCCCACCCATGGGAAAATAACAACTCAAGTGTCTGCATTTTTACCTTTGCTGTATTATCAAACCTCTACCAAATCACCCATCACACCTGGTTCAGCATTGTTCTCACTCTCTTTCTTTTTATTTACTCTTACCTGTAACTATATGTACACCTGTGGCTATGTCTATATCTAATCTTCAATCAGTATCTTAGGCTGTCAGTTAAAACCAAGAATTGAGTTTCACTATTTCAGAACTTAAAGCCATATTTGGCTCATAGCAAATATTTGATAGATATTTCTAGTTGAATGAGTGAATTAAAGACTGCAAACACTATAATTTCAATGTAAAAAACACCACAAGTCAGGCATGGTGGCACACACCTGTAATCCCAGTACCAGGATGGCTGAGACAAGAGGATTGCAGGTTCAAGTCCAGCCTCAGAAACTTAGTGAGACCCAGTTTAAAAATAAAAAATAGAATAAAAAGAGTTGGGGTATATCTTGGAGGTAGAATGTACCTGGGTTCAATCCCCAGTACAGAAATTTTTAAAAAGCACCAGAAAAGATCAAAAGGCACTTGATTTCAGTTCAGTAGTGTGGAATGTATGAGAATATGCACTGGGATCAAGACATCTTTTCACTTTTAACTTCAAAAATATTCCCAGAATCTAATCATTTTACTTCCTTATATTCAGCCTCAGTCTGAACTCCATCTTCTCTTGCCTTGGTTCCTGCAAGTCTCTAAACTGGTTCTTCATGCTTCCACTCTTAACTCCACCACCCTATTGTAACAGAATAGTCAGAAAAAATAACTTAGAATGTAAATCAGATCCTTTGGCTCATTGTCCCTGTTGTAGTTTGAATATGTCCCTCCAAATTTGCATGTTGGCCTCTTGATTCCCAATGCAACAGTGCAGGGAGGTGGGCCCTTTTGGAAGGCGTTTCTATCATAAAGACAGAGTGCTCGTGAGTGCACTAGTGCTGCTGTGTAAACGACTTGCAGAGTCAGCTCACTCTCTTCTGCTTTTCTGCCATGTAAGGACATAGTGTCTTCCACTCTGGGAGACACAGCATTCAAGGCACATCTCAAAGTTGAGTTTAGACTATCAGCAGACCATTCCCTTACTAGGGCCTTGATTATGGATTTCTCAGCCCCCAGAATTGTGAGAAATAAGTTTTTGTTCTTTATAAACTACCCAGTCTCAGGTATTTTTATAGTTACTCAAATGAACTAAACATGCTCTAAACATTTCCCCATTTATTCAGAGTAACAAAATCAAAGATCAAAACTATACTGAGATTCCATCTAAGTCCAGTTAGAATGGCAATCATCAAAAATACAAAGAATAAATGCTGACAAGGATGTGGTGAAATAGAAACTCTTATACACTGCTGGTGGCACTATGGGGATCAGTATGGAAGTTCCTCAAAGACTAGGAATGGAACCACCATATGATCCAGCTACACCACTCCTCGGTATCTTGCCAAAAAAAAATTAAAGTCATAAATACTATAGTGATACATGCATATCCACATTTATAGCAGCACAATTCACAATAGCCAAATTATGGAACCAATCTATGTGTCCCTCAACTGATGAAGAGATAATAAAAATGTGGTATATAAACATGATGGAATTCTACTCAGCCATAAAGAAAAACAAAATTATCACATTTTCAGGAAAATGGAGGGAACTAGAGAACATTTTGTCAAGTGATCAGCCTGTCTCAGAAATTCAAGGGTAGAATGTTTCTCTCATATGTGGAAGCTAAGAGAAAATAGGAAAAATGGAGATTTTAGACATCTGAGCGAAGAGACCAGTAAAATAGTGGAAGGAGGTAGGGGGATGAAGGTGGGGATGGGAAAATGAAGAACCGATGAAAGAAACAGTTCATATTACACTATGCCCATGTATGAATGTATTGCTACCAATCTCACTGCATGGGAAGGAGTGGGTAGGAGTTGGAACCCAGAGGGAAACACACCAGATTTATAATTGCAACAAAAGTTTATTAAAAAAGATCTGACTCTCTCTCCCTCTTTCTCTTTCTCTTTCTCTTTCTCTCTTTCTATTTGTTCCAGCCACACATTGGCACCCTTGCTGTTTCTGGATATTACCAAGCATATTTTCTGCTTAGAGTTTTTAATCCAAGGATATCTTTGTTATGAAGTTCTCTGTCTTTGAGTGTCTGCTGGGCAAACCACATACCTTCTTCAGATCTTTGCTCAGACACCATATTTATAATTGCAACAAAAGTTTATTAAAAAAGATCTGACTCTCTCTCCCTCTTTCTCTTTCTCTTTCTCTTTCTCTTTCTCTTTCTCTTTCTCTTTCTCTCTTTCTATTTGTTCCAGCCACACATTGGCACCCTTGCTGTTTCTGGATATTACCAAGCATATTTTCTGCTTAGAGTTTTTAATCCAAGGATATCTTTGTTATGAAGTTCTCTGTCTTTGAGTGTCTGCTGGGCAAACCTCATACCTTCTTCAGATCTTTGCTCAGACACCAACTTTTTCTTCAAGGTCTTGTTTTTGCGTATTTGGGCTGCTATAACACAAATACCACAGACTGACTTGATTGAAAAACAAACATTTATTTCGGGAGGTTGGGGAGTTCTGAAGGTTGGGGAGTTCTGGAAGTTGGGGAGTCCAGGATCAAGGCTTTAACAGATTTAGTGTCAGGGGAGGGACAGCTTTCTTGTTCATAGATGGCCATCTTCTCACTGTGTTCTCACAGTGAGAAGGAAGGAGGAAGGGGCCAGAGAGCTCTTTTGTGTCTCTTTTATAAAGGCACTAATCCCATTCATGAGAATCTCACCTTCTAAGGGCCCCTCCTCCAAATGCCTTCAAATTGGGGTTTGAGATACCAACATAGGAATTTTGGGGAAAGACAAAATTTAGTTCACATCAAGCCCATTCCAACAAAACGGTTTAATGCTGTAATCATCCTACTGATTGCCACTCCACTTCCCAGGCTACTTCTATCTCTCCATTCAGTGGTAACCATAAAATATACTGCTCATATATCTAGCAGATCAGCATGCGGTTGACTCACCATGGTTCAGTTACTACTATTCTGGAACAACCTCAGCAATACTCTCTGTCTTCCTGTTCATTCCATATTTTCCATGGATTATTCCAGCCAATGACTGAATATAATTGGAGGTTTAACAGAGGTCCATTCATGGAAGGCATGGGTGTTCTTTAATGAAAGACTTTCCCTCAAGTATTTTCTATTAGACGAGCCAACCCTTTCTCACATCTCTGTTGCAGTCAGGACTCTTCCTTCCTAATTATCCTTCCTTCCCAGTCTTCTTTATAAAAGTCAGACCTTTATCACAGTTTGAAGGCTATTTCTGCTTTCTCCAACTTCCTTCTCTTTCTCTTTCACAGAAAATCCACCCCCCCTCAGTTTGGGGCATATCTGGTCTGGATTTGGCATCTGCTTCTCAGAGGACTCAAATAAGCATGCGTGTTGTACTTTATATTCTCTTGATAGCACTGCTTTTTTTTTTTCCTCAGGTGTTAATTTATAAAGGCGATTGAATGACGGCATGGAGAGATCAATGCCATTGAAAAAACTATTGGGACTAGTTACAATTTCCCAAATTGGGGGGGGGGTTATGCTGCAACATGCAGTGCCACAGGAGGAGAACACAGGTTCAGTCAGGAGGCAGGAGGACAAGTGAAGGAAAATTATAGCCCAGAGTCTTTGATGTGATTTTTATGGGACAGGAAAAAACAATTTTGGATTAGCTAGTTGGAATAATGTCAGCAGGCTCTGGTATATAGGAATGGCTTCCACTTGTCTTGTTCAAGGTGCAGATGATTTAGGGCCAAGGAAATATTGGTTTAGTATCTGAGAGTTATGTAAAGGAGGGGGTGGTTGATATTGATTTGAGATTGTTTGGAGAGTTTATGATAAAAGCCGGGCGTGGTGGCGCACACTTGTAATCCCAGTACTTTGGGTGGCGGAGACCGGAGGATCCGGGTTCGCAGCCAGCCTCAGCTCTCTCTCTCTCTTTCTCTCTCTCTTCTTAGCGAGGCCCTCCGCAACTTTGTGAGACCCGGTTTCAAAATAAAGTATAAAAAATAGGGCCGGGGGCGTGGCGCGGAGGTAGAATGCCCCTGCGTTAAATCCCCTGTACCGCAAAAAAAAAAAAAAAAGAAAAGAGAGTTTATGATAAAAAAATTTCTGTGCCCACATAAGATAGATAATAGGAGAAATGCAAACAATTTTGATTGTTATTTTGGCCAAATGAGTAATGGATGTCCAAGAGACAAATACCGAATTTAAAAAAAGAACAAAAACCCCAAAACACAGGACAAGCACATATTGTAATCTAGCACAATCGTTGGCAAACTACAGCCCATAGGTCAAATACAGCTGTTTATCATTTTGCAATGTCTTACTGGAACACAACATGTTCATCTGTTTCTGTGCTGACAGTGACTCCTTTCACACTACAGTAGCAGAGCTCAGTAGCTAAAACAAAGACCTCATGACCTACAAAAGCTAAAATATGTCCTGCTTGGTCATTCAGAAAAGGTTTATTGATACCTGTGCTTGCCCATCATATTAATTACTTAAGGTTTGATGCTTGTTATCTGATTTTTCCCCGATAGATACTAAATAGCAATATTTGCTTTATTCAGTAATATATCTTTGGAGTTCACACTAGTTCTTAGTGTTTCATAGTAATGAAATCAATATTTATTGATGAATGAATGAGGTCAGAAAATTTTGAATTCTTAATCATTTATTTAGTATTATGTGACATAAATAAGTCCCTTAATTTTTCCAAATATCAGTTTCTTCAAATAATAATGTGCCCCCTACACAGAATTGGTTTGAGGATTGAATGATATGTGAAAATTGATGAATGCATGCCTGGATATGGTAAATGTTGAATAAGTGTTAGATATTTAATAACTAAGAGAATTAAATATTTTACACTCATATGTCTAGTGATATACAAACTAAGCTTACTAGGTGTTAATCCATGTGTTCACAGTAGAGGTTTATATGGAAAACAGCTAGAGGTTCTATTTAAAGCAGGGTTAATAATATTTCTTTGCACTAAGCATTAGAAGGACAGATGAGATTCAGAAATTTGAAGAATGAAAGATGCCATATGAATTTAGGTGTTCATCATTTTTCTAACTTCACATAAAATAAATCAATAAATATTAAATAATCTCTTTGTATTTTACTATTAATATATAAGGTGGTGTAGATAATAGAGAAATTGGATTTGGCACAGTTGAGGCAATTGAACAATTTGTCAACTTCATGATATTTAAATTTTTAAGAAAAAGTCTTTAGCTTTAAATATTATCCTTTTATTTATATTTCTAGAGAGTTTGAGTCTTTATTCTATAGATGAAACAACCTAGCTTGAGCAGCAAGCTAGGGGAAATGGTATTTATCTCACAACAATAGAAGTCTCAGAAACCAATGGTTGGATGATTGTGTACCTGCTGTTTATATTTTGATTGGTATGTCTGCTTTCTGTTCTTGTTCATCTCCCACTCTGGGTCCATAATATTCTCAATCACTTGTATGCCAGCCATTCCTCTGATACTATATTTGTCAATTTCACTAATTATATTTGGAACCCCATTGATGACATATCTCAATATGTATCTTCATCTCTCAGAAGCATGTACACTGGATAGCCATTCCCATTTATGCCTTTTTCTTTGAAATCACACTCTTGTTTTAATTCTATTTCCCTAGTCTTTGGTTTTTGGTCTGAGCAAAAACTTAGATTATGGAAAGCAAACAAAAAACAGTCTCAGTCATTTCAAGAAGGTTTATTGTAATTGTGACCAGGACAGGTTATTTACTCATTAGCACTTCATGAAAACTTTACATAACTTATGCTATTTTAGGGCAGAGAAGAGAGAGAGAGAGAGAGAGAGAGATATTAGTACAACCTAGAAAGGCAGTTTGGGTAGTCTATTTACCATGGAGCGCAGTTGGCTGTGTCATGGTCTCAGGTCTGGGTGAGTTGTGAGTCTGGTCCGGGTCTTTAGACCTGACCTTAACCAGTGCCCACCCAGAACTGAAGGTGAGGAATTGCCCAATGGCTACCAGCATAGCTGACCAGGTCAACTTTCAGCCCCATTGTCAGAGGCCAGAATGTCAAGGTGGCAACGCTTCTTGGCAGGAGAAGCTGCAGGTTTTCAGTCTTATGTGCTGACAATTATAGTCCTCAGGTTGCTAGGGACACGATGTGGCTGTCAAGGTGCTCCTGGTCAGCAGACCTTGTGCCTGCACATTGCCTGTTAGGTCCTGGATGTTGCACCTTATGCCTGGTGCCTGTGTGATGCCCCTGATACTCCTTGTGCTATGCCTGTGTGTGCTGTGAGTCATGCTTGTGCACTGCACATCATACTGGAGTTTGGTGAGCCATACCCAGGTGTGCTTTGGGAGTTAAGTCCTTCTTGGCCTTAATGAAGCCCTTAAATATATATACCCCTTTTTATATTTATATATAGCCCTTTATAATATTTTATATTAAGGGATATATATATGAATGTATATATATATATATATATATATATATATATATACATATATATGTATTCCATAAACTCCATAATTACTCTTCTCCCTCTGACCTCACAAGGCCCTCATCTTTCTTCTTGTTTTAAACCTTCTCCCTTTTCTTTATTCCACTTGAAACTCAACCCTTCCAAACTGAAATAATCTTCCCACCTAAAGTTGTTCCTCCACCTAAGTTTCTGTATTAGTAAATGACCATTTACTTCTGGTCGTCCAAGTGAACAACTTGAGGGTATCTTAGACAATTTTCCCTCTCACCGCACAGCTACTTAGAATGAATCATAAAGTATTGTTAAGTCTTTTCATGTGGTTACTTCTAACAGTTTATATTTCTCTCATGTTCCATTTCTACTCTTCTAGTCATATTATCATCACCTTTCTGATAGATTATTGAAATTCTTCTATTACAAAATCCAATCTTGTTCTCTTCTATGTACAGAAATAGGAGATAATCTTGGGCACATATTTATGAATATTCTAACTACTATCCTTGGAACTTCTATGTTCTATTTGACTAACAAATCTTTTTTATATATTTACTCTGTTTTACATAGTTTAGGTAATTTATATATAGTTCAAATTTAATTTATCTTTAGATTTTGATTATATTTAATGTTAGATTTATTAGATTTAGAGAGTTGATTTAGATATAACATAATTACTAATTATTAATTAGTAATTACAAATTATTAATTCATAATTATTAATTACTAATTTCCTAATTGCTTTTGAAAAGTAATCTTTTCAACATTTTTTTCATATTTGAAAGGTTTTCAAATATTTACTTGCCATTAGAGTACCCATTTATGAAAACTGTTTATTCAAAATCTTTCTCTAAAAGGTGCAGAGGTTCTCAAATTTTTAGTCTCAAGAACCACTTATGCATTTTAAAAAATTTAAGAACTCTTAAGTGCTTTTTCTTATGTGCTGTATACCAACATATACCAAATTAGATATTAAAATGAGAAAATATTTAACATATGTATTAATTCATTTAAAATACAAAAATAAATATTTTTCATGAAAAATAGTTATTTGTCCCAAACAGAAATAAGTGAGAAACCACAAAAGGACCAGTAGTCACATAATCTGTCATGAATTATGATTGATATGGACAAATTTAAACTGTTTTATAAGAAAGGGATTTGATACATTTTCAGTTTCTAGACAATTTAGGGTACAGGATCCCTTGTACACATGGTGAGCAGATATTAGCAAATAATGTTTCAGGAAACTATGGTTTGGACCAGTCCAGAGGTCAGCTTGCATCCAGTGCCACTTGAATATCTTGAACCATCATTAGTTCATGTTGATTCTCATTTTTTGACAGAAGTAACTTCAAATGATTTAGAAATCTAATCTCTGAATTATGCTGTATTCTCAAGACTTGGCACTCTTTTTGCTTTGTTTAAACTTATGACCAATCATCTTGTTTTGTCTAGTATTCAGAGAATTCCGTGGGCACAGTACTTTCAATACTAAAATTAGGAGACTCCCAGGCAAATCAGGGTGGTTGGTCACTCTATACAACCTATTATCTGCCTAGATTTTGAATATATGTTGCTTTCTACCTCTGATTTTAGACACATTGGTTAGTTTTTTTTGAGATTTAGTTCTTTTCTATAAAATAAAGATTAATAATATCACCCTAATAGAGTTGATGTGAGAAATAAAAATATTTGTTATGACTCTAGTATAGCTCTTCTTCTATACTAGATCAACAATACATGATATTCCTTTGGATTTTTTATCCTATTTTGGTAAATGGGATCTCTGCACACATACAAGTATCTATCAAAATAAATGAAAATAACTCAGTAGAATAATCTCTGTGATGAAAATGAATAGACAATTCTCAGAAGGAATATAAATCCTAAAATGATCATATGAAGAAATACAAAGACCTTAGTAACAACAGTAACAGTACATATGTTAGAAAAAATGGTTTCATTTTAAATGGACTTAAAATTATTATGAAATAATGTAAATACATATAGTATATTACCAAAGTACTAGAAATAAATATTTTAATAAACCTTGATGGAAGTATAGATTTACAGCACATTTACAAAGGCTAATAGTCACTATATCTAAATGTTGTATAAATATATCATTTGACCGATTAATTCACTAGTGGTACTTGCTAATAGCCTTTTGCTATTATCCAAAGATACACAATCAACAATGGTGATTGAAGGACACTTTTCAGTAAGAAAAACTGCAAATAATCCAAGAGTTAAATATATTAAGATGCAAATCTATAACTACTGACAGAGTGTATAATGTGATACTGTTAAATAAAAATGTGAAGAAAAATACTATATATAAATATCTAATTAGATATACAGATTGAAAAATTATTTGCATATGAAGGAGACAGACAGACAGAAAGAAAGAAAGACATCTAAAAACATGCACCATATTTTTTTTTGTATTTGGGATTGAACCTGGGGGCATTCTACTTCTGAGCTTCTGAGCCACACCACCAGACCTTTTTATTTATTATTTGGAAACAGGATCTTACTAGGTTGATGAGAGCCTCACTAAGTTGCTGAGTCTGGCTTCAAATCTGTGATCTTCCTATCTCAGCCTCTCATGTACTGGGATTACAGGTATGCACCACTGGGCCTGACTTTACCATAACATTTAAAGCTATTTTTAAATAAAGAGTGGAATTGTAAACAATTGAAGGGATTTATCACTAAGTTTGAAGTCTAACATATTGAACTTATGTAACACATTCCTATAGCATTTAGAAGCAATAAATAATAATTTCTTTTTCAAGAAGTGTTTTAAATGTAATTTGCCAACATTTTGTCTTGCTAGAATCCCGTGGGTTTAGAATTGATGTCCATATCTCTTCTCTGAATATGGTGCATCTGTCACAATGCTATATACCAGTTAGTCCTCAAAGCGTGATGAGAAAAATGAAGATATGCCCATTGCATATTATTCTACTATGAGAAGTGAGTTACATAACTGCCTGGATAAGTTATTCCTAAAAATTGTACTCCACTGGTCTTCCCTGAAGATTTGACTTGATTTCTGGAAGGAATGAGATTTTTAAAAGGTAATAACAAGTAGTAAAAGATGGAGCAAAACTCCAAAGAATAGTTAGGTTTTTAGTATGAAAGTGAGCTCGGGAGGGTGAGCTTAGGTATGAGGATTGACTAAAAAGGCCAGCGGTAGGTATCAAGAGTGAGCAAGACCTTCAGGCCCACAGGCATAAAGGTAACATGAGAGGGGACTAAAGTCAACATCCTTTTCATATTGTTTTTCCTAAAGAAAATGTAGTCTATATCCTTTTTATTTCATCAATTTACTTTTTAAAAATTTCCATTTTAACTTCTATGAAAACAGGATGCATCTTTCAGCTAATGGTGTTTTCAATTGTGTCATCCAGGGTTCAGTTATGTAAAATTCCATTCTGGACACCTTCTGGTAAGATCAGAAAAACTCCAGCTTCAGTAAATCATAGAATTAACATATGGATTCAATGCCCTCTATCTTATTAAAACAGTTATTTTAAAAATAATCTTTTTGAAAAAACAGATTAGTCTTATTTTAAAACATAAGAAATAGTGCATTTATGTTAAAAGGTCTTAACCTTCAAGGAGAAGATACTCTGTGCACAAACCTCCACATATGCCTTCACATTTGACTCTGATAGCATCCTGTAAAAGAGATTTTCTTTCCCCAACACTGTTATGACAGAAAAGTGAGGCTCAAAATTAGACGGTGAAGATTAGATTTTAACCAAGGTTATTTGCTTCCAAATTTCAAGCTTTTAAATGTAAGCATTGTAAAATATTAATAATAAAATAAGTGTTTCAGTAATAGCAGCATATAAATTGTTCAGTTATTCAGCAAATATTAACTTAGCATCTCCCTTGTGATGGGTATGGTGCTAGGCTATATAATTATGAGAAAGATGAAGGCAAATTGCTTGATCCAAAGATCCTAATTGTAGCCTTCCTATTCATCAAAAGACACCATTGTAGGTGGCCTACAGGAGAAATGAACAAGGACTTTCTTAGACAATCCTACATTGTGTATGATTAACTCAGCCTGTGAGGATTCAACCCACATTTTTTGATAGATAGTTCTCATGTGCTAAAGTCGAGTTATGGACAGCAATGACATTGTCTACTAAGTTGAAGCTAGTGTTTATCTACAAAAAAACTGTAACATGTTCAGATTGGTTAAGGAACTAATAAACTCTTCTGCAGTCACCTCAAGAGCTTTCACATGTGTTCATTTGGTAACATCTCTCCTCATCCCCTGTCTGTGTTCTAAGGACTTGGTTTCTGTGTAAAAGGGTAAATCTTACAACAAAGATACCCTGATGATAAAATGTTATTACCAATGCATTTGTATGTTGTATATATTGGCTGAGATCTTTATATGTCCTTTCTTTATTATGTGTCAAAAATTACATAAAGTTCAAATTTGATCCAGAAAAAACAAGCATTGTACTTGCAGAGTGCCTTTGGCAACTGTTTTATTCTACATGGAAGATTAATATGAGGAAAAACACATTTATTCTGGAAACAGAATGCTCCAGCACATACTAAAGTTGTTTGTAATTATCTGAGCCATTTTAAAGTGTCCCTTTCAATTTATATGCATATTGAAAAATTAAAGTTGTGATTCTGCAAAGTGTCACAGTAATACAATGTTTTATAAGTATGCTTTGGGTTTAGAACTACAGGAGAAAATACAATCTAAATTGTTCATAAAGTTATAATATTCTGTGTTTAATCTATGTAATAAAGTCTCCTATACATTATCAATATCAGAAGTATCCATTCATATGCATCCAGAATCATTTAGCTAAAAACAGCATAACCTTTCTAAAAATTAGAAAGATTTCGATAATTCTGGAAATGATCAAATACTTGGAGTTTTTGAAAAAAGCAAACATTTTCATATTTCTAAGATTCAGATATATATCTTAATACTTATCTGTGAGTTGTATATATTTTAAGTTAATCCAACAATTAATAAGCTTATGATGAAAAGAAATATGTTGAAGTCTTATTTCTGCTGAAGAAGAAAAAAATTTCAATGTATCTGAGGGATTTTCCCCAGAACCCATATTATGCATTAGCACAATATAATACTGAACATGAATAAACAATCATTATAATTGTCTATAACACTTTTATTTAACCATCACATACCATTTAAATAAGTTTATTAAATCAATTAGTTATATTCTTTTTTTATCTGCGGTAGTGGGGATTGAACCCAGGGGCATTCTACCTCCGAGCTACACCCCCAGTCCTATTTTTTATTCTTTATTTTGAAAAAGGGTCTTACTAGGTTGCAGAGGGCCTCACTAAGAAGCTGAGGCTAGCCATGAACCTGTGATCCTCCTGTCTCAGCCTCCCAAGTACTGGGATAACAAGCGTGCACCACCATGCCCAGTGCCAATTAGTTATATTTTTATCTAGCTTTTAAATTATGTTGATTGCAATTCTCAATTAGATACATTTTCCTTAATTTTTGCTTAAGTTTAGGCCTTGAGTAAGGCCCATGTCTTAAAAAACTTGGACTTAGCTTGGCACTATTGGGAGGTTGTGAAACTTTTTTTTTTTTTGCGGTATTGGGGATTGAACGCAGGGGCGTTCTACCTCCACGCTACGCCCGGCCCTATTTTTTATACTTTATTTTGAAACCGGGTCTCACGAAGTTGCGGAGGGCCTCACTAAGGAGAGAGAGAGAGAGAGAGAGAGAGAGAGAGAGAGAGCTGAGGCTGGCCAAGAACCGGGATCCTCCGGTCTCTGCCTCCCAAAGTACTGGGATTACAAGTGTAAGCCACCATGCCCGGCAGGAGGTTGTGAAACCATTAAGAGGTAGGACCTAATGAAAGGTCTTATGTCATTGAGGGAATTGGTGTAGCCCTGATCTCCTCCACACTTTTTCTTTGCTTCTTTTCAGATATGAAGTAATAAAGCTCCCACCATGATATGCTATCTTGCCACAGATCCAAAGCAAAACATCCAATCAGTTGTGAACTAGCACTTCCCAAACTGTAAGCAAAAATAAACTTCCTTTTTACCAGCTGATTATTTATTTGGTTACAATAATAAAAAGCTCACTAACACAATTTTCCACTTAATTCTTTAGTATGAACACAAGTAAATTCATTTCAACATATAATTACTCTAACTTTTTCTTTGAAGGATAATATACATACTGAAGAGCTTACATATCACAAGCGAAGCTCAATGAATTTTCACAAACCAATATGACCATGAAACCAATACCCAGATCAAGGAACAGGATATTTAAAAAGGAAACAGATTATTATTAGTACTACAAAAATCCAGCTCTTGACTATAAAATGGAAAACATTTTTCTGACTTGATATCACTACCTGAGTTATACTACTTCTTATAAAGAATACAAGAAACATTGATCTTGAATATTTTGTCACTATTCGCATGGCTTTCATGGAGGGAATATTTTGGAGGTCTTTCCTATGTCATTTGGGTGCTTTCCCTGTTACTTGAGATTTTTATATCTTTGCTGTTTTCATTTATTACTGTAGTTTTCTGGACATTTTAAAATTTGGCCCCAAACTATCTTCGGTCTTGTCTCCATCTTTTCTCTTATTAGTACTTTTTAATCTGATAACATCAAGCCACTCGTTTCTCTAGTCTACATTTCATTTTATTATGTTTCAGCTTTATTTTTTGCTGTTCCCTCTACCTAGTTCAGCTTTACTCATTTTGGTTTTGAATAACTTCATTTGGGGCATTTAAAAATAAAAACTGTGGCTGGGTGTGGTGGCACACGCTTGTAATCCCAGTACTTTGGGAGGCGGAGACCAGAGGATCCGGGTTCGCGGCCAGCTTCAGCTCTCTCTCCCTGTCTTTCTCTCTCTCTCCACTTAGTGAGGCCCTTTGCAACTTTGTTAGACCTGGTTTCAAAATAAAGTATAAAAAATAGGGCCGGGGGTGTAGCGCAGAGGTAGAACGCCCCCGGGTTCAATCCCCGGTACCGCAAAAAAAAATAATAATTGTGGTAAAAATTAGTAATGGTACAACAAGTATTTCTTGACATTCTATCAGCTAAGCTCTATTTTAAATACTTTGTATTATTTAAATTAATTCTCACAAATATCTGTGATACAAAAAGAATCAAAAGAAGTAATTTTAAAAGCCTATGATGTAGTCAAAATAAGAAATTATTAAAGCCAAGTTCAAAGTTATATAGAAACATAGTTCCCCAGCATTATTTTAAATTTGGATCACCACATTGAAATTACTTGACATAGAGTGGAGAAGAGGTTGAGTTATATGGACAACTATGATACATTAGTTTTTGAACCTACTGAGTTTGAGAGACATTAAATGAACATATTTAGCAATCAATGGGATATATGAACCTGCAATAAATGAGAGGCCAGTGTTGAAATTGTAGGCTAGAGATGTAGGCAGTACTTCAAATTTAAGAGTGGACAAGTTTGCCAAAGTGATCAACACAAAGTAGCTGAGTCTGATGATGGAAATTTGAAGAGACCTAAAATTCTACGAAGAGCAACATTAGTGAGGGAAAGAGATCAGAGAAAGCATAGTATTTATGAAGAATAGGACTAACATTAATGGTTAAAAATATAATTTTATTAACTTTCATGCCAGAAAGAAGAAGAAAATGAGGGTAAAGAGATTCAAAGGCTTATGGGTAGAGAAGGAAATTAAAGTAAATAAAGAGAAAGCAGTTGTGTGGAAGAACTAAATTAATGAAGAGTTGTAAATGTTACCTAGAGTACAAAAGGAAAGACTATTAAAAACAGATCACTGGACTTTGCATAGCAAATGGTCTGAGAAGTGATTTCTCACAATTGAATAATGATAGAAGATGTTACTTGGAGCACTGAATAGTCAATAATATTCTAAACATTTCTTATTAAAGACAGAAATAAAATATAACCAGAAAAACCTTTTTAAAAATTACCCTCATTTATTATGTAATCTGAATTCAATTTTTATGAGTTCTAGAGTAGGTCTAAAATATATATTTAACTTCATTACAAATCAACAGTTATGCATTTGTTAAATTGTTTTCCTTCTCTAAATAAAGGGAGATATTAAAGTAATTCTGAATTTGTAAAGTCATTAATGGAAATAAAATTCTAAAATAATGTTTTTTTATTTTTTCTTTTCTTTTATTATTCTTTTGCAATTGTTTCAAAAGATTTATCCATAATTTTATATACTGAATAAATACATTCATAACAAAGTACAAATGGTGTAGAATTCTAAGGGCTACATAAGATAATATTCTCTGAATGTTTTTTTTGATGGAAGACATCAATACTATGATAGCATAAAACTTGATCTTGGAGCTGTGACCTTATAATCAGCATGGTAGCAATTATTATCTTGTGTAGATAGACAATATTGAACATCTTTATGTTTCAAGGTACACTATTAAGCAAAAAAATTCAAAGGGGATATATTTACAAATTAAATATCTAATAAGGGAATTTTATTTTAAGTAAACAAATAACACCTATAATTAGATAATAGAAAGATAAATATTGATTAGATATTTAGATATCGGATATCTATTTACAATTAGATAAATAAAAAGATAAATTAAATATGCTCCAAGTCATTAGCCATTAAAGAATGGAAATTAAACCTCCAATGAAATAGCAGTTCACATTCACTAGGGTAGTGTGAGAGAGAGAAAATAATAATATGAGTTGATGAGGATGTAGAGAAATTGAAACTATCACACAATTTTTTTCCCTGTTTTAGAATGTAATGTGGTACAGCTGTTGTGGAAAACAGCCTGGTACTTCTTTCAACTGTTAAATATAGAGTTCCTGAGATGCAGCAATCCCATTCCCAAGTATATAACCAACCAAAAACATCATGCCTACACAGACATTGGTATACAAATATTCATATCAGCATTATTTGTAGTACCCAAATGGAAGAGACATTCTAAGTGTCCAACAACTTATGATTCAGTCCTCAAAATGTGGCATATCAATACAATGGAATATCATTTAGCAATGAAAGAGAATGGAGTACTGATATCTGCTATGACACAGATGAGTCTTGGAAACAGAATGCTAAGTAAAAGATGCCAATTATGAAGGGAAACATATTGTAGGGTTCTATTTATATGAAAGATCCAGAATAGGAAAATCTGTAGAGACAGTAAGTAGATTGGTGGTTGCCTATGCCTAGAGGTAAGGGGTATGGAATTTGGAGTTGACTAATGATGTGTATAGGGATTTTGAGGGGAGGCTGATGAAAAGATTTTAAAATTAGATGGTGTGATGAATGCACAACTCTGTAAATTTACTAAAAGCCATTGAATTGTAAAATTTAAATAAAATAATTGAATGATAACTATAGTTTAACGAAGCTGTTAAACACAAGACACTTCTCAGAAGAAGAAATACAAATGCCTAATATATACATGAAAAAGTGTTCAATACCCCTAGCCACCAGGGAAATGCAAATCAAAACTACACTGAGATTCCTTCTAACTCTAGTTAGAATGGCAATCATCAATAATACAAACAATGGAACTTTTATATACTGTTGGTAGAAATGTAAATTAGTACACCCACTACAGAGATTATTTTGAAAGTTCCTCAAAAGCCTAGGAATAGAATCATCATATATATGACTAGCTACAGCACTTCTTGGTATCTTTCCAAAAGAATTAAAGTCAAAATATTATAGTAATACATGAATATGCATGTTTATAGCAGCACAATTCACAATATTCAAATCATGAAGTCAACCCTGGTGTCCATCAATAAATGAATGAATGAGGAAACTGGAAACTGTAGTATATACACACCATGGAATTTTACTGAGCCATAAAGAAGAACAAAATTATGTAATTTGCAGGAAAATGGATAGAACTAGAGAATATTATGCTATGTGAGATCAGCCAGTTTCAGAAAGTCAAGGGTCATATGTTTTGTTTTGTTTTGTTTCCCTACATGTGGAAACTAGAGAGAAAATAGGAAACAAAAAAGACCAGATAAGTGAGGGGAGAAACCAATAGAATAATGGAAGGGAATTGGGGGGGGAAAGGAGGCTTGATGAATAAAACAGTTCAAGTAATCCTAAGTCCATATATGAGGGTATCACTACAATCTCAGTTACATGTATGGGGGAATCCCACCAAGTGCTGTGTGCATGTATGCTTGCATCACATTGAACTTCATTATGATGTACACTTACAATCCACCAAAGAGGACATATAGAAAACAAACAATGCACTACCAATTTAAAACTGAAAAACTTACTCTCGATAAATTTGAATATAAAATTATCTATGTGGACTGCATTTCACCTTCTGTGTCTCAATATTATTATTCTTTCTGTAGCATGGGCCAAAACGAGGAATAAGGAGCAGGACAGAAACTGCTTTTTCAGAAGTTCTGGTAAGGGAGGCAGTCTGAAATTTCCTTTAGGGGAATACAAACCAAAGTGGGGTTATAAAACACTGTCAAGATGTGCGAGAGGATAGTTGGTGTGAGAAAGAACATCACAAATTCTTTGGACAATTCCGCTTAAATCTGAAAACGGGCTTTTGTCGCAGTCTGTTTGAGAGATGGTTACCTGTCACATACAAGCCACCTGATCTCCTGTGGGAGGCTTGGTATACAGCACCGTGACAATTGCATTCTTCACTTGTGGCCTCCTGCCATGCATTACAGATTCTGTGGACTTACATATCATATCCCCTAACTTCAGTGAACCTGATCCTCACAGAGTGCAGGGCTGCCACCAAATAATCATTGTAAACGAATACTTCATGTAAGCACAAGTAAATAAGAACAAAATGATAGTGTGGACAGTAAATCTTAGCATAAGTTCTTAGCTGGAAATATGAGGATAAAACAAGGACAATCCGATCAGAGTTGATAACATTTTCATACTTTTATTAGTACATTGTAATTATTCACCATAATGAGGTACAGAGAGATAGAAGCATACGTGCACGCAACACTTGGTGTGTTTTCCTTTGGATCCCACCCCAATCCCTCCCTTTCCCCATACATGTCACTGAGATAGGTATTGATTTGCAAGAAAATGAATGGAACTAGAGAATATTATGCTAAATGAGATTGGCTAGTCTCAGAAAGTGAATAGTTTTATGTTTTCTCTCAAGTGTGGAAGGTGGAGAGAAATTGGGTAATGAAAGAGACCTCAGATGAAGGAGTAGAGACTCCAATGGGACAATGGGTGGGATTAGGAGAGGGAGGATGGGAGATAAAGATGTAATGAAGATAATAGTTTAAATAATGCTATTTACATACATGAAATTACCAATACCGATCTCAATGACTTGATAAAAATTTAACCAAGAAAAATTGAAGTTAAAGAAATCTGCTGACATATTAATTTTTATGCTCTGGTATAAGCTGAACTGTATGAATTAAATTGATGAATGTATGAAATGCATCCACTTTATAATATATAGGCAATTGAATGCAACACATAATTTGAAAGCATTCATTTTTAAGATGTTATTTATGTGGTTAATTAAAAATGAAAAATAATTATTGCCATGCCTTATAATGCTTTCTAATGAGATAAGAAAAAGTTATCAGGAAAATTTTTTAGCCCACATCGGGGTGCTGGTTAACTGTTCATAAAATGCTTTAGATTAAGAATTTACAAAATTCGACTATTTCACATTTGCCGGCCTTTTCTGTGATGACAAGGAAGTCAGGAGTGAGCAACAGAAATTTAAAAGGTGAAAGGTTTAATGATTCTCATCAAAGCAAAGAAACAATTTTTCTAAAGAATAAGAGAAAACAATGCATTTTGAAATGAATCTATGTTATGTACAAAATATTTTTTAATGTATGTTTGAAAATTTTACATTGTTAGGTAATTTAATGCTTAAATTTATGCTGAAGTTTAAAAATAAAAACTAACATGTGTGTTCCAGGATAAAAAGAAGCAAACAACTTAGAAACAAATAATCTATCCTATGTAGAAATCATCCAAATGAAGAGGAGTTTCAGCTGATTTTGAAATGTAGAAAAGACAAAAATCAACATCTTTGAAAGAAATGATTGCATAATGGGATACAGACTGAAAAAGAGGCCCTGTGATTTAGAAACCACAGCAAATGATACCATTCTTCCATTTTGTTATAAATACCTTGCTATTTATCTTTTCCATTTGTGTCAGCCAATAACATCAAATATGCAAGTAAAGTTTGATATTAGACATTTAAATGCAATATGACAATTGTTACATAAAACTTTTAATAAATTTTAATAAATAATGTAGCATCTTCAATCAAAAAGCGAGAACTATGTGGATTTTATAGCATTAATAAATATCATTACCTTAATATATAATATAGCTTTATCCTATGCATTAAAATGTTTGTGCTATCTGAGACATCTATCAAACCTTAGTACAGAAGTACATGTTTACAATTTATATACATAAAAATATAAAGATTGAGTGTAGTAGGTTACATTATTATCTCCCAAATTCAAATTCACTCTCCTCCTAGAGGAAATTATACAACTGTGCCCTCCTATTTGCTCCTCCTCCTCCTCTACTTCGTCCTCGTCCTCTTCCTTGTCCTCCTCCTCCTCCTCCTCCTCCTCCTCCTCCTTCTTCTTCTTTCTTCTTGTGGTACTTGGGATTGAACCCAGGGGCATTATACCTCTGAGCTATACCCCCAGTCCTATTTTATTTTTTATTTATTTTATTTTATTTCATTTTGAAACAGGATCTCATTAAGTTACAAAGGGTCTTGCTAAGTTGCTGACACGGGCTGTGAACATGTGATCCTCCTGTCTCAGCCTCCCAAGTACTGGAACTATAGGTGTGTGCCACCATGCCCAGCCTTCCTCTTATCTTTGCCATGTGATTTTGGACAATGAAATATGAGTGATGCTATATACAAAGAAATTTTGAAAACTGATATTAAAACAATGGTATTGTTTTCCTATGGCTGTCTCAAGAAATTATCACAGATTTGTTATCTCAGTTTTAGAAGCTAGAAGTCTGAAACCAAGACCTCAGCAGGGTTTGGTGTTTTGGAGACTCTGAAGATGAAACCATCCATGCTGCTGTCTTAGATTTTGGTGGTTGCTGACAATATTTTTTGTCATTCTAATTTCTGTCGCTATCTTGACATAATCATCTTGTGTTTCTATGTATCCTTTCTTGTTATGAAGACACCAGTTATTGGATTTAGGGCTGCACCTGAATCCAGGATAATTTTATCTTGAGATTTCTAACTAATTACATCAGCAAAGATCCTATTTCTGAATAAAATCATATTCTGAGTTTCTGGAAGATGTTAATTTTGGAGAGACACCTCTTTATACTACAATAAATAACCTGTGTTAGTTTGCTAGGACTGCCATAGCAACGTACCACAGGCTGGATAGCTTACAAAACAGAAACTGATTTTCCCACAGTTCTGAAGTCTACAAGGACAATGTGAGGGTGTCAGCAGGTTTGGTTTCTTCTGATATCTGCCTCCATGGCTTGCAGATGGCTATCTTCTTGCTGTGTTCTCTTATGGTTGTCCCCCTGACTGTATTTCTGTCCTTATATCCTCTTCTTAAAAGAACTAGAGTAAGACTGAGGTTCACCCCCATGCCTTTGTTTAACCTTACTGACAGTTTCATAGACTCAAGTCACATTTGGAAATACCAGGGCTAAGAGCTACAACACTACAACAGATGACTTTTGGTGGACAGATTTCAGTCTATAACATAATTAAAGAAAGATGAGCAAAGAAATTGAACAGACATTGGGCAGATACTTGAAAAAATAAATACTAATAACAGGTAAACACATGAAAAGCATTCAATGTCAGTAGTTATAAGGGAAATGTAAATTAAATCCTAATAATGAAGATTTATTGCTTTAGCTTTAACACATAATGAGCTTGGGGAAATGTCACAACACTTTTTATAGCAAGAGAAGCCTGAACAAATGAAAAATCTGCTTTTCTCAGACACATTGGAGAACTAATGTTGTAACAAACCACCATCAGGAAATAGTGAGAGACAGGTGGATACAAATAGTCACAGCTGGGGTTTGCTTACATGGAGCAAAGATTGCTGGAGTCCTGAAATACAATGAGAATCTCCTGGAGTTCTCAGTACTGTTAGGGGCCCTCTGGTTTTTGTGGGACCAAGAAAGTTATCACAATAAAGATCTGAGAAAATCCTCTTATTGCTCTGGTAGAGAAAGAGAGGAAGAATAATCATTATGAAATGTTTGCTACCTTCCCCATAACAAGGCTTACTTACTCCTGAAAGGTAAAATATTTTATTAAAGCCTAGAGGAGAGGGTCTCTTCCAAGTCAGTCAAGCCCTCTTTGGCTTTCTTCTCTAACCTAAGAATGGGGAAAAACAATGGAAGGAAGGAAGGAAAGAAGAAGGAAGGAAGGAAGGAAGGAAGGAAGGAAGGAAGGGAGGGAGGGAGGAAGGGAGGGAGGGAGGAAGGCTATTTGGACAAATATGTGAAAATTTCAGGACAGAGAGGAACAGACCCACTAAAAGACTGAGACTTAATCCATTAATTCCTGGGTTTTTAATTATGCAAAAATTTCAATGAAATTGACACAGGTTCATTAAAATAGATTGGAAATTATAATCTAGAACTGTGTTATTATATTATTATAGGTTTTTATAGGTGCTTCACATCTGGGATGATGGGACAAAATAGGTTAATTATAAAAATCACGGAAAGCTTTCCTTTCTCTCATTTTACCATCACACCAGTAGGGCATCGGTAACCTGGCAGTTCATTGTAGATGACAGAGCTGCAAGATGCAAACTATTTCAAAGGAGTTCTTAGAGAAGCTCATTGACAACAGGGAGACAAATACGTTCAGTAGATGGATTTGAAGCCTCTGGCACACAGAATTATAGTAAACATTAAGCTAGTCAGATTAACATACATCCTCACTAAAGGCCCATCTCTCTCACTTTCTTTATTGATACAAAATGGCTTTTAACAATGCAGTTTCCTACCAGTATTTCATTTCCATTTATACATTAAAATTTAGGACAATTATACTGGGAAACTGCAGTCCTCAATGCCATAAACATTATCCTTTAAGTATCACAAGAATCTCAGCTTTGGAATCAGGAAAAGGTCACGCATATTAACTAAACCACAATGAACCAAAATCCTGATTCCACTACAATTTTATGAGTCCATGCATCATGATGGTAAGTTTCTTTATATTTCCTATGCTTCAATGATATGTGTTAGCAATCCCACATTCATGTTGTTTAAACTCAGTGATGAAAGCCTGTATTCCTCATTTTTAGACTATTTTTATTATCTGATAATTGATTTGGGGTTTGATAATTGAAATTATAATATTTGATAAATATTTACTAAAATTGTTGTTTCTGACTTTATAAATTGTTCTCCCACATATGTTGTATATACAGAGTCTACCATTTTAATGATATTATAAGCTGTGTTAATTTTCTTAATAAATTACTCCTCAAAGGATGCAAATATCTTTATATTTTACATGTGGGCCCATTTTGATTAAACTACTTACAAAACTGAGCACTCAAATTAAATATCAAGCAATGAATAATTACACTGTGTGTATTCCTAAGTCCTTAGCCTCAGCAAGAGAAATCAACTGAAATTCTTCTCCCAGCTACAGAGCTTTCCCCTCAATAGATGCCTCATTATATGTGCTTATAACTGGACCAAACGTTAGCATCAAATCTTTCCAGATGCTACGTCATTTAGATGAGAACATCAGTTCAATCTAGAAATTCTATTCCTAGAGGAGAAGAATGACTTATTCCAGCAAAATGGCAGCAGAGAAGTGGTAGTTCAGAATGCATGCTGTCACAAGTTAAGTATATTTTATACTTGGAGAAACTCTAAATGTAGCATCTTCGAGTAATATCTTTTAGCATTTCCAATCTTTTGTTGTAAAATTACAAATTCCTGGATCATCTACTGGGTATCCAGTTGTGAAATAGAATCAGCATCTGCGAGGGAAAGTTTTTGTATTTTTAAGTCACACGTGGAATTTAATATAGCCTATAGACAGACAGGTATTCGGAATCCCTGCCCTGTGCCCACTCCAGACGTGCTTCATTATTACATATTTTCCCCAATGGTGGAACTGGAAATCCATGACATACTGACTTTCCTCTCAAGAGATAGTCAATTCTCATACTTTCCTCTCTGATCTTTTGGTAAATTATGTATCAGTGAACTATTTCATCATGTATGAGTTTCTGATTGTTACTTACGCAGTTGTGACAACTTTGCCCTGAATAAATGTGTATAGCACTCATAACATTTCTTCTTACTAGATAATTGGGTCAAATACAAATCTAACTAAATTTCAGAAAGTCCCTATGGGGAAAAGTAGTTATATGCAATCTTTTTTAAAAAAATTCTCTGATAGTACCAAAATATCACAGTACAAAATAAGAGGGGGAATTTAGAAGAAATAAAAATTCATTTAAATTTTACTATATTCTTTGCCTATGGCTGAGGGGGAAAATGTGTTTGAAATTAAATAGATTTTTAATCTTGTATTTTTTCACTTTTAACCACCAGAGAGAATTTATTAAGTATAATAATCCCTAACATTTATATCACATTTCACTTGTGGAAGAGATTTCCTATTGATTATTTAATTTCCCACAGATAAGTAGATACCTCATCTATGCTGAAGTTTGTTATCAGAATGCTTTCGGGTTTGGGCCCTTCCAGGTCCCAATGTTTGGAATGTTTTATACTTCTCCAGAACTGTCTATGCTTGGCTAGCTCTTACTCTTTCTGCAGTTTTCAAGCTAGAAATTGGTTCTTTAGGGAAGCTTTTCTCATCTCTGCCACTGGTTAACAGCTTTTCCTGTTTGGTGCTATAAATAGTGAATAAGAGTTTATAGGATCCCCTTTTTGCAACATATTACAATTTTCCAAGCCATTGTTTATCTTTACCAATAGAGTATACATTTTTAGCTATCTAAAATAGACCTGTTCAGCACCTATTCCATTATTGTGAAGCACTAGGAACAAGCTGTATAGAAACCTGTTGAATAAATAAATGAAGCAGTGGCATAAAACACAAAAAGAAATGATGCAGCTGCCTTTCAATGTAAAATCAGTTCTAGATTCTACTGAGCAAGTTAGGACAACAACAGGCCAAGTAGATGCTCTAGAATGAAAAGAAAGATGGAGCTTGGGAGAGAATGAGGAGGATGGAATGAGGCAGTCTGCAACTGTCAAAATGATTTAGACAGAAAAATCTACTCAACAGTCTGAGGTCCAAAGAAAGTCCTGGTATGGAGTCTGGGCAATCCTGACTGAAGTCAAGAGGAAGGAAAACTGGCATACAAATAGACACACGGACCAAGGGAAAAGAATAGAGAGCTCAGAGGTAAATTCATACATTTATAGCCATCTGATTTTCAGGAAAAATGCCAATAACAAAAATGGAGAGAAACGATATCTCTAAAAAGTTACATTGGGAAAACTTAATGTACACATAAAAAAGAAAGAAAACAGACCCTAGTTTAATACCATCTACAAATGTAATTTCCAAAATTATGACACTACTGGAGGAAAACTGGGGAGAAATTCATGAAATTGGTCAGGGCAATGATTTTTTGTGTGTGTAGAATGGGGGCATGACCTCAAAAGTACATGTAACAAAAGCAAACATAGACAAATGCAAATACATTGAACTTAAAGCCTTCTGCATATCAAATGAAACTATCAACAGAGTGAAGAGGCAACCAACACAATGGGAAAAATATTTACAAACTATACATTTGATAAGGCGTTAATGGTCAGAATATATTAGGAACTCAAATGTCATTTAATAATAAGAAAACAAATAGCTTGATTAAAAATGGCCAAAATATTTAATAGATACTTCTGAAAAGACATACAAATGGCCAGCATGTGTATGAAAAAAAATGTTGACATCACTAATCATTAGGGAACTTCAAACAAAAATCACAATGAGATATCATCTCATCCTAGTAAGTGTGGTTATTATCAAAATGACAAAAGATAACAAGTTGATGGGATGGAGAAAAGGGAACCCCATCACACTATTAGTGGGAACATAAATCAGTACAGCCACAATGGAAAGCAATATGGAGAATCCTTGAAAATTTTAAAATAGAACTATGATATGATTCAGCAATCTCATTACTGGGTATATATACAGAGGAATTAAAATTGATTTGTTGAAGAAATGTCTGTACTCCCATGTTTATTACAACACAATAGTAAAGATATGGAATCAACCTAAATGCTCATCAACAAATGAATGGACTAGGAAAATTTGCTATGTATCACAATGGATTACTATTAAAATATGAAAAAGAAGGAGATCCTGTCATTTTTTACAACATGGATGAACATGGAGGATGCTATATTAAGTAGAATAAGTTAGAAAGTGAAAGACAAGTGAAACATGATCTCATTCACATGTGCAATCTAAAAAAGCTGATCCCAAGATACTAAAATGCAGAATAGTGGTTACCAGAGGCCAGGGAAGTTGAGGTTGGGGACTGGGGAGATGTGGGTCAAAGGATAAAAACTTATAGCTAGGAGGAATAAATTCAAAATATCTATTGCATAACATGGTGACTATAGTTAATGATGATATTGTCTTCTTGAAAAATGCTCTAAGTGTTCTCATCACAAAAAATAACTATGAAGCAAAGCCTATGTGAATTAGACTTAACCATTCCACAATGTTCATATATCCTACTGCACACAAAAATGCACAGTTTTATCTTTCAATATACAAAGAAATAAAAAAGAGAATGTAGAAAAAATAATGGAAGAAAAACAGGAACTAAACTTATTGCATCTTGAAAATGAAGTTGTTATTAGCTGGTAGAAATAATGTATTTCGTGAGCTGGATATGGAAAAGGAACTATCATTATAAATGTTGATGGATGTATAGTGATTTTCTTCAAATTATTACAAGATCTAAAGGGTTATAATTGCCGGGTGTGGTGGCGCACGCTTGTAATCCTAATACTTTGGGAGGCGGAGACCAGAGGATCCGGGTTCGCGGCCAGCCTCAGCTCTCTCTCTCTCTCTCTCTCTTTCCCTGTCTCTCTTCCTCTCTACCTAGTGAGGCCCTCCGCAACTTCGTGAGACCCGGTTTCAAAATAAAGTATAAAAAAATAGGGCCGGGAGTGTAGCACGGAGGTAGAACGCCCCTGGGTTCAATCCCGGGTACCGCAAAAAAATAAAAAAATAAAAAAAAGGGCTATAATTATGAAAGTCCATCTTCTTAACTGTAATAAACCAATCCTTTATGATAAGCAAAGTTATTTTATGATTAAAACAAGGTTTTGGTTTATGATCTTAGAAAAACATGGTAAGGTCCCTATAAATATAATTGATATAATATTTTCCTATTAGCTTGCAATTGGGTATTCTACCCTTCTCTTACCTTTATTTGTATATTTTTAGCTGAATGATAATAAAACTAAACATGTGTAGGAAGATGAGATTTTCTCTTTTTTTTAGAAAATCCCCAGTAAGCTTGGGACTAGCTGAGATTACAGGCATGTTCTACTACATCCCGCTTAGTATAAACTTTCTAATTCAAGACTTTAAGCAGGAAGACAGAGGGAAACATTGAACATGTTCATTGTGCATTTTAACAAACAATCTTCCTAATCAGTTTAAATCTAATCATTATAATCTAGCACGACCGATTTTAAAAGATTTTTCATTGTAGAACTGTGTCACTTTGTGCGTCCTATCAAAGTAAAGAACAATTGAAAAGCCAACTACCAATATATTGCTAATATAGTAAAAAGGAACTTTAAAAGATGTATGCTGCAATGAATTATTGGTCTAAATGGTCATTTGATCAGCTGGTACTCTTACAGTAAGCTTTGTAAAGCCTTCGGCATTCAATGAATTTACCCATCAAGCTGGATATGCCTTTAAAGTATAAAATCTGTTCATTACATAAAAGGAAATAGCAGTCATTGAAATCTGATTGTTGGGATATGTGATTCATAGCAAGATAAAAGCTGTTCATTACTCTCAGATTATGATGCAGGGAATGTGAAGAGCATTCAAAAGCTTTTCATTGTTCAGGAGATATCTTCTCTAGTCTTGAGGTCTGGCTTTTTACACAGTGTAACATAAATTGCAACTGGAAATCTGTGTTTATCCAGAATACTCAATCTCTGTCATTCTACCACGATAGAAAAACAACTATAATACTATTTTAAGGGTCCCTATGGTACTTTAGTGATGTATGTGCAAATAACCTTTTGTATTTCTGTGGCGCGTTTCTTTTCAGGACCTCAAAAGGCTTGCTAGAGATCCTAAGTCTTCCCAGAAATGCCTTTCAGGTGAGTGTAGAGATCCTCGATGACACAATTCTCATAGGTTAAGTCTTGTCTCTTATAATGGAACTATGTATAATAAAAGCCTCATAAAATAATATTGACCATAAATATAGGTATAGATAGATTTCCTCAATTTGCTCAATAACTATTTATTGAAAACTCATCTGTGAGATACTGGGTTTGGCATACTTAAGCTCTGTGCTCTGACACTATAATAAAAGCTTCCACTTAGTGAGTGCCTATCATGAATGATTCATTGGGCTAAACATTTTTGTGTATTCCTTGTAATTCCTCACAGTAAACTTCCAAGGTAAATTTATGTATGGGAAACTTTGGGTTAACAGAGTAAGCTATACTAATTCACATAGCTCTCATATCACAAAGGCCAGAAGCAGAGAGAGAACAAATTTGTATTAGGGTTCACCAGAGTAACAGAACTCACAGGATATGTATATGGTAAAAGGGGATTAATCAAATCAGTTTACAGTCCAAAGCAGTGTAGTTCTAAGTGACCACCTGGACTCAGAGAGCAAGAGCAACCATCAGCTGGTCAAGCGGTCCAAGAGCTGGAGTCTCAGAATCAGTGACTGACAATCCAGTCCAAGATGGAAAGGCCAGGACTGGGACTTTCTACAGAGAAACAATGGTGAAGGTCTAGTTCAAAGAGCTGAAGGCCAATATGCCAAGTGAGAGCAAATGCACTTTTCTTGGAAAGAACCACTCATACTTCACAAGGCTTTGTTCTTTTTATCCGGCATCCATCAGAACAGTGCTGCCTGCATCCAGGACAGGAATTACCCTTCAATCTGCTGTCACATAAGCCAATCATATCATCAACACACCATAATCCAGTTTCATAATCCAGTCAAGTTGGGACCATATATAATCCCCGAGGCCATACCCCAAGGACCCCTTTTTATCATCCAAGCCCTGCCTCCAATATAGCTGCTTTGTCTCTGTGAGGTCAAGGGAGCATTCTAAATCCAAACTATAAGACCTAGGAATTACTATCCACTACTGTGGGCTTTATAAACACTCTACACTGAGACTACACTAAATTTATAAAAAAATTGTCCTTTCTTCAATAATAAATGTACCTTAGTTTTCTGATTTTTTTACTTCATAAACTGTTTAGTTTGTTTTCGATTCATTTGTAATAACACATAGCTGAAGCACAAAACATTTTACAGTTGCAGTCCTTTTAGCTTTATTCTATAAGCTTTTTCTATTTTAAATACCTTTTACTTTTTATGTTTTTCCTTTTTAAAAGCGTTTGTTAAAAACTAAGACACAGAAACTGGGCATGGTGGTACATGCCTGCAATCTCAGAAAGTTAGGAGGCGGAGGCAGGGTGATCCTAAGTGTGAGGCCAGTCTAGGCAACTTAGTAAGACTCTGTCTCAAAATAAAATTAAAAAGGAATGGGAATATAGCTCAGTGGTAGAATGCTTAGCTAGCATGCAGGAGGCCCTAGACTCAATCCCCTGTGCTGAGAAAAAAATAAAAAGACGTGAACACATATAAGCCTCAAACTATACAGAATCAGACTACTGAGTAACACAGTCTCTACCTTCACATCTTGTCTTGCTGGATGGTCTTCAGGGGCCATAACACACAGGGAGCTGTGATCTCCCATGGTAACAATGCCTTCTTCCAGTATCCTTCCTAAAGTAGCTGTCTGAGGCTTCTATCTTTTCTAATATACTTTTATCGGTGCATTGAAACCATATATCATATTGAGGTATAGTGTGATAGAAATATACATGCACAATGCACCTGAGGCTCCTTTTGATGAGATGTCAAAATATATCCAAAAATATATCCATGGTGGTTTGGTTTCTTCCTTCTTTCTCTTCCTCCCTCCCTTCCTTCCTTCCTTTCCTTCTTCCTTCCTTCATTTTTCTTTCTTTTTGTCATACATTTGCATGTAAACAGATAATGCACCATGAACATTCCTCTGTATAGTGAATGTTTGAGGAACAACATCTAGAACCTCCTTAACTTCATTCTCAGCTAGTTTAGAACTTTTTGCCACCTCAACCACACACTTGTTTACTTTTGAAACCTCTTCATCCTTGGCAAATATTTTGAGGCCATAGACAAACCTCTTGAGTTTCTTCTTCCAAATGCTATTCAAACACTCCTGAGTGACATTACCCCAAGTCCAAGAAAGTCTCTTTGTGCAGTAATAATCTTTCCAGAGTCACATCAGTGTCTTCTTGGAGTTTGCCTTAATTGTGGTAATGACCCAGGCAAAGCTATTCCTCAAATAATAAGTTTTAAAAGTGGACATGGCTTCCTTATTCTTTGTCCAGATTAAAAAGGTGGCATGTGAAGGAAGAAGTGTCACTTTGATATGGGGATAATTTCTAATAAGAGGAAGATGGGTGGGAGTATTACCGGCAAGAAGCAAAATCTTGACGATTAGCAAAATCTTACTTGCCATATGGTATACTCTTCTCCATATTTTCTGTCATAGCAAATCAAGAGCGCATGTTGGAAGAGGAGCTGAGTCATCTGTGACTTCTGTCACTCCTGTAGTGTGCTGCAGTGTGTGCTTATTGACAGGCTGGACTGCCCTGGACTTCTCACTGTGCCATATCACAAAAGGTTTCAATTCGTGTCCTGAAACATTGGCCCCAACCAATATTTTCATCTTGTCCTCAAAAGCCTGGGAACGTGGTATTGACTCAAATCCCTCTTATTGACAAAAGTCCTTTTAGGCATCTATTTCTAGACTAAGAAGTTTTCCACAATGTCGATTTGCTCTGACAAATAACTGTTCTCAATAATGAGCTTATCAAGAGTTTTCAAAAATCCTTCGGCTGCCTTCACATCAACACTCAGACTCACCATCAGTTTCACATTATGTAATGAATAATAATTCTTGAATTGTCTAAACCACCCAGAAGTAGCAGTAAATTCATCATCATTTTGTATATGTGTGTGTGTGGGGGAAGATTACCAGGGATTGCACTCAGGGGTGTTCTACCTCTAAGGTACACCCCAGTCCTATTTTATTTTTATTATTTATTTATTTATTTATTTATTTATTTATTTTTGCAGTACCAGGGATTGAACACAAGGGCGTTCTACCTCCGCGCTATGCCCCTGGCCCTATTTTTATACTTTATTTTGAAACCGGGTCTCACGAAGTTGCGGAGGGTATTTTTTATTTTTGAAACGGGTTCTCACTAAGTTGCTGAGAGTCTCACTAAGTTGCTGAGACTGGCCTTGAACCTGTAGTCTTCCTGTCTCAGTCTCCCACATAATGGGATTACAGGCATGTGCCACCATGCCTGGCTTCAGCATCACATTTGGGTCCTGCCTTTTCTTCCAACTTCATAAGCTTTTGCTTCATCCATTATGGGCATGGTACTGAGAGGGACACACTTCTCTGTATGGTCTTCAATTCAGGTCATTAGAAGTTTCTCCACATCTTATAATGGCCTTCCTCAAATTTTTATTAGTCTTGTTACCTTTAAGAAAGCAGATCCTTGTAGCTCAGTGGTAGAGTACCCTGGGAAAGAAGGAACGAAGGAAGGAAGGAAGGAAGGAAGGAAGGAAGGAAGGAGGGAGGGAGGGAGGGAGGGAGGGAGGAAGGAAGGAAGGAAGGAAGGAAGGAAGGAAGGAAGGAAGGGAGAAAGGAAGGAAGGAAGGAAATTTAACACCTTCTATCACTTCCTTACTCTTCTTCATACCTGTGGTGGAATGGGACATGCCTGACTGATGAGTGGTAATCATCACTGATCTCCTAAGTTTGTAGTCCTTAATCACTTTTAGCTTCATTTCCAGGTCAACTGCTCAATGTGGCCCCTTACTGCCAATATTAGTAGTAGATTTTGTATACTTAGGGCCCACAACAAATGAAACAACACAAGATTAAATTAAGCACAGGAGAAAATAATGGAATCAAGAGATGCACAAGATATCTGAGACTGTTGTAATAATAACAGGGTATACTATTTTACAGTTATTTTTTGTAAGAAAAAAGAAGTACATTCTAAATTTAAAGTATACATTCTAAATTAAAAGTATAGTAAATACACAAACCAGTAAGTATAGTATATTAAATACACAAACCAGTTAGTGGTTTAAAAAACAATCAAAGTCTGAGACTGTTGTAATAATAACAGGGTATACTATTTTACAGTTATTTTTTGTAAGAAAAAAGAAGTACATTCTAAATTTAAAGTATACATTCTAAATTAAAAGTATAGTAAATACACAAACCAGTAAGTATAGTATATTAAATACACAAACCAGTTAGTGGTTTAAAAAACAATCAAAGTTAAAGTACTACCCAAATAAAATTTATGTTGATATTTGAATGTGACTCATCTCTCAACTATATGGGCACTCTCAGCAAGCTTAGTAAGTATTATAATCCTAATATAAATGATGGGGTAAAATATAAAATTTTTGTTTTCATACCATTGTAATATAGTAACTACACAATATAATAACTAAAATGTTTGTTAACGATATACTACTTTGCTTTTTAAATTACTTGCAAATTAAAAAATCAGATTCAAGCCAGGCATGGTGGCACGCACTTGTAATCCCAGTACTTGGGAGGTGGAGACCAGAGGATCCCGGTTCATGGCCAGCCTCAGCTACTTAGTGAGGCCCTCTGCAACTTCATGAGACCTGGTTTCAAAATAAAGCATAAAAAAATAGGGCCGGGGTGTAGCTCGGAGGTAAAAAAAAAAAATGCCCCTGGGTTCAATCCGTGGTACTGCAAAAAAAAATCAGATTCATCTGTTTTCATATATCTATATGAATATGTATTCATCTACAACTATATCTGTTTTGTATTTGTTTGAAGATGTTACTGTGAGTTTTTTTCAATTGTGATTTTTAACAGTTATCTAGGACTATAATTTTTTTCCTTGGGTTGGTTATATCTTTGTTATTAATTGTTATGGAGATTGTTCTATACATATTGAAGTGTACAAAATGTAAAGAAAGCTTACTGTTCTATAAATTAATTTATCTCTATTTAACTTGATAGCAAAAAATAAAATCTTTGTTGATGTCATAAAATGTTGTTCAATTCAGCATTTCCTTCCTCCTTTTCTTTTTCCTGGAGTGGCATCTAAGTTTCAGGGTTAGGACACTGAGGTCAAGCATGTTATGAACCTTGAAATGATTCCAAACACTTACATAATTTCCTATGTGAGTGACATATGTTTTACTGTGATAAGAACATGGGATGTAATCCTTCTCCCTGTGCGAATATTATGTCACACCTTATCAGAACACATATGTGAATTATTGGCCTGAACTATTACACTCCAAAACACATAGAAATGGAAGATTGTGACAGACACATTGAGAGCTTAGGCTGTGGCAGGGCTAATCGCTGTCAGTCACTTTTCTAAACACCCAGTGCTTAGGCTGAGGCAGGGTTCCTCTGCCAGCCTTTAAGAGATTCTCTGAAACCTGCCAACATTGGCACTGCTTGCTAGCATCGAGAAGACTTGTTGCATATATCTACCATGTTGGTCAAACAATGTCTTCTAAGAATCTCTCACAGAAAGGTATCCCTTGAATTTCAACTAGACTTTGAGTCCATAGAACCTTGCATCCATCTTAAATGAGCAATTAGACTTTAATAATTGGACTCAGTTGGAACCTACTCACTATATGTTTAATTTTTCTTGCCCGTCAAGTATTTTGAGATTTGTTCTCCTTATTCTCCTTTTGAGCAATGTGAAATAAAGAATCTCTTTGTATGGCAACAAACTGTAATCAATGAAATACTACTTTGATCACCCTATTTTAACCATTAAAAATAAATAATCAGCGCCGGGCGTGGTGGCGCACGCTTGTAATCCCAGTACTTTGGGAGGCGGAGACCGGAGGATCCGGGTTCGCGGCCAGCCTCAGCGCTCACTCTCTCTCTCTCTCTCTCTCTCTCTCTCTTTCTCTCTCCCTGTCTCTCTCTCTCTCTACATAGTGAGGCCCTCTGCAACTTCATGAGACCCGGTTTCAAAATAAAGTATAAAAAATAGGGCCGGGGGCGTAGCGCGGAGGTAGAACGCCCCTGAGTTCAATCCCCAGTACTGCAAAAAAAAATAAATAAATAAATAAATAAATAAATAATCAGCTGCCATTGGCTGATGCCCATCTATATTGGCATTCAGTGAAAACGATGTTATTCATATAGTTCATGCTATCCCCACACTTTCCCACTGGTATCCTTTGGAATATCTATGTTTCCATTTAGTCTGTTCTGCTTTCTACTGTAATGAATTTTCATTATAGTCACTGGGCATTTTTTGGTACTTTTTCTTTTCAATCAATTTTTGATATTTTCAGAGAAACAGAAAAATTTAACTATCTTAATAGCTAAATGTATAATGATTTGCCTCATGTCAAGGATCATCAGTAAGGTACAGGTTTATTCAGTTTCTTAGTACTCAAACTTATAAATGGTTTTATTACCAATATCTTCAAAGATTTTGTCTGAGCAGAGTATATTTTGGGATTACTATAAGGCCCACCTAAGAATTAAATTTATTTCTAATTTTACTATTTCCCACACCATGGGAGAGAACAACAAAATCAATAACAAAGGATTGAAAACATATGGCCCTTCACTTTCTGAGACTGAGTAGTCTCACTTAGCATAATATTCTCTAGTTTCATCCATTTTCTTGCAAGTGACATGATTTTGTTCTTCTTTATGGCTGAGCAAAATTGTATGTATAAACTAAACCATAGTTCCATTATCTATTCTTCCATTGATGAACACCAATAAAAACACTAGATGATAAGCAAGAAAAAATACACAAAGGATTGAGCAAGTGCCAGAGCCCGCCGGCAGAGTCGAAGGGTTCGAACTGTTCCTGAAACGGGGAGTGAGGATTGAGAAAAGACAAGAAGAAAGACAAGGAGTAGCATAAAGACAAGAGACAAGAGAGGAAAGACAAAAGATAGCTTCGAGAGAACTGAGGTCAATACCGTAGCCTTTCCGGGAGGACTCTCAATCAATACTGGAGCCTTATCAGGAGGATGGTCAGTCTATACTGCTGAGCGAAGGTCAGTCAATATTGCCGTTTTTGAGGGAGGATGGTCAGTCAGAACTGCCGTACTGTCTTTATTTTGCTCGGACCTTATATACACTTTCAGAGCATCAGATGTACACAATGCCAACCTTAACAACATAGCACCAGATGTATATAATATTAATACCAACAAGCAGACAAACATCGTGCTCTCACGCAGCACCCCTCCTCCTTCCCGGGTCAAGGAGCGGTCAACTCGTTCCTCCGCGAGCCTCCCTCTGTTGTTACAGCCACAATCAACAAAATCGGCAACACTTGGCAAAATCCTCACCTTGCCAGGCTGTTTATGCAACTCAGGAGGGAATGGCTCCCAAAAGCAAGCAATCTAGTAAAAGTGCTATTTAAAGGAGGTCTTTGTAAAGTGGAAAGCCACGGCATGACCTGCTTTTGGTTTTTGTTCTAGTTTTGCTTTGATTGATAGCCTAACTTTTTGGGGTGGTTATAATGTGCAGGTTATAATGTGTGGTTATAATCTCTAAATGCCAAATACATCTTTATATATTATCATATCTAGACAACAGTGACCCAGAAAGCTTTCTAAAAATAGATATTTCTAAAATTCATAATTTTTCACTTCAAAAATAGTTTCAGATCCAATTAAAATATGTGTTTTGGGGGGCAGGTACTGGGGATTGAACCCAGGGACCTCTACCACAGAGCTATACCCACAGCCCTATTTATTTTTAATTTTGAAACAGGGTCTAGTTAAGTTGCTGAAGGCCTGGCCTCAAACCTGTGACCCTCCTGTGTCAGCCTCCCAAGTACTGGGATTATAGGCATACACCACCATGCCCAGCTCCCAGTTGATTTTTTAATCCAATTTTTATACATAACTCATTAATTCCTATCATCCCAGATGTGGGACACTTATTAAAACTTAACTTGAGCAACAAATGTATCACTTATGATAACTTCTGAAATAAGTATGTTTTAAAGTTCTGTTTCTTGAGAAAAGTAATAAGTAAATGATTAGAGTGCTTGAAAAATATTTTATATGTATATGACATATACATATATATGTAGGATACATATGGCATATAAGCTTTCTATTATGACTTCCAACCTATTTTAAGGCACCTGTGTCAATTTCATTGAAACATTTATAGAATTAAAAACTTAGGATTAATGGGTTAAAAGAGCTACAACTACTATAAAAATATTATTTAATTTAATTGATTTTTTCTGTGTTATAACTCTTATGGCTCCAATTCATCCTTTTTACTTATTTTATGTTTGAGATTATAGAATAGACCTTAATGTTTACACATATTATATATGTTATTTTGCCTACTTAAAGTTGTAGTTTGCTCTTACTACTGATACTAAAGCTTGAAAGCCATTTTACCAAAATTTAAATACAATTCTTTCATGTTATCTTCAATCAATTTAGACCTAGTGGTTTAGAATTTAATAATCATAATATTGAAGCAGTCGCTGTGGGAAGCTCTCCAAATTGTCCTTGAAAAAACTTATGTCACAGTTATTTTAGGCCATTATCTCAGTAAGGTTCCCCAAATTTATTCTACCCAAACATACAGATTGCTTGATTATGTATGATCTCAAAGTACATGAAAGAGCATACAGACAGGTATTAAACATATTCTGAGCACATGTTCATGTCTCTTGTGTGCACTATAGATTGATTGTATCATGTTCTTATCATGTTCTCAATTATTATATTACTATCTTCTGATAGCACTTTATTTTTTGTCCTTTTTTATTTTTTGGGTACTGGGGGTTTAAATTATGAACATTCTACCTCCGAGCTATAGCACCAGGCAGATTTTATTTTTTATTTTGAAACAGGTTCTCTCTGAGTTGCTGAGGCTGGACTTGAACCTGAGATTCTCCTGTCTCCAACTTCCAAGTACAGGCATTACAGGTATATGACACTACTCCTGGTGATTCTGTTTTTCACACAAACAATTCATATGCATTCCTGTAATGTATTGGTAAATGAGTACAACCAGAAAAGCTTCCTTTTTTCTATCTCTCAACACAAAAGTTTACCATAAAATTAAAATAAAATATATTACTTTTCTTGGTACAAATAAGATTAAAAGATTGTATCAATATTTGGTGAATCAATTGATATATTATTCCTGGATGATATATTACCACTCTATAGCCTTATTTCCAAAGTGACTTTAAAAAGGTCAAAGGACACAAAGTAAATTTTATAGTTATTTGCATTCCTATACACCTGCAATAAGCAAGCACAATTTGAAATAAAATTTATAATATTTCTAAATGAATAAAAATGGAACTATATATTTTAGAAAAAAAGGTACATAATATGTACAATGAAAATAAAGTGTTGATAAAACAAATCAAAGGTGATCTAAATAAATTGAGAGATGTAACTTATTCATGGACTGGAAAACTCAGTATTGTTAAAATATCAATTATGTCTAATTTTATCTATAGATTAAATACAATCCCAATGAAATTAGAGATATGGATAAATTGCAACTAAAATTTATGTGATCAAGGTACTATAGCCAGAAAAGTAAAATGAAGTCAGAAGAAATATATTGACTGATTTTAAAAACTACCCAAAATTTATAGTAATCAAGACAGTGTAGTATTCCTACAAAGATAGAGATAGGTCAAGGGATAGAAGAGAGAGCCCAGAAATAGACCCATACAAATATAGTCATCCTATTTTTTTACAAATATACAATGAGGAAATGACTGCCTTTTCAACAAATTCAACAAACGGTATGGAAATATTGCAGATCTCCATATGCCAAAGGGCGGGGGAAGGAAGGAAGGAAGGAAGGAAGGAAGGAAGGAAGGAAGGAAGGAAGGGAAGGAACTTCAACAAAATGAATCTAAAATATTCTAAAAGGTTCTAGACCATAGTGGTTAGATGGAATAGAAATTCATTTACATGGCATTATTGGAAAAAAATCATATGGATGAGAAAAATTATCAGTGGTTACCAGCAAGAACTGGCATGTATTTTACTCAAAAAGAACACACAGCCTGACGAAATTATTTTCTATGTTTCTGAGCTGGTGGAATGCATGAACCTATGCATGTTGCAAAACCCATAGAATTGTATATCATAAATAATTAACTTTATGTGTATAATTTAAAATTTAAAAAAGGAATTGAAGCATCTCAGGAAGGAATGCAGACTATGACCAAATAATCTATTTGTATCAAAATAACCTCACCAAAGGGAGTGGGTAGCAATGAGAAGTGCCTTAAGTCACTTTGAAATGTGTTTACAATGGAGACTATAAGATTAAAGATGAAAGGAACTGTAAATAAATTATTCTGATTGCTGGAACTGTTTCTCAAAGGATAGGATTATTAATTAAAAAACTCCTCTTTGTATGTGTATAGTAGTCCCCCTTTATCTATAGTTCATTTTCTATGGTTTCAGTTACCTCCAGTCAACAGTGGCCCAAAAAATTGATAAAAATTCTAGAAATTAATAACTCACAAGTTTTTAAATGCTATTCTGAATAGCATGATGAAATTGTATATTGTTCTGGTCTGTCCAGCCAAGGATGAGAATCATCCCTTTGTTCAATGGGTAACTAACTCTGTATGTTACCCACCTCATGGGAGCTGTGAGAGAAAGACAAGAAAGAGAAGGAGAGAGAGAGAGAGAGAGAGAGAGAGAGAGTGTAAGAGAGAAAGAGCGCACATTCACCTATTGTTTTAATTGCTCTTTCTATTATTAGTTATTGTTGTTGATCTCTTCCTGTGCCTAATTTAAAAATTAAACTTTATCTAGGTAGGTATGTAATAGAAAAAAAGAAACAGTCTAGATGGGGTTTAATACAATTTGCAGTTTCAGGCCTCAAGAGTATTATTCCCTATAGATAATAGGGACTACTGTAGTGGGGTTCAACAAACAAATGAAGGGATAACTAAAGGTGATTTCTTTGAAGCCAGACACTAAATATGAAATTATAGATCATCAAGGGGGGGAAATGCAAACTCTGTTCCACTGAATCGGAGTTGGGAATATCTATATGGACTATTTTTAGTTTATCTATAGATAGATAGACATAGATAAATAAATAATTATAGATTGTTTTGTACATTTTTAGACTACATAAATATACATGTATTCCCTAGTCTCATCCACTGAGAGGGCCCAATAATAAACTTGACTTCCCGGTAGCTACAAGTCCATCCAGTACTTGGTTTCTAATACCCATAGTGGGATAAGGACTCCTTGGAAGAATGTTGGTTCTAGGACTAGGACAGGGAAACTTCAAGATGAGCATGGGATCCCTTTTGTTTTAGTTCATAAAAATTATTCTTCAAATTCACTTGAGGTTTTAAATTCATACCTTAAAATTATTTTCAATGTAGTTAATTGGACATTCAAAATACACTAATTTTTCCTGTAGATACTGGTATAGTTGACAACCCTGCATTGATTAATGGCTTGGTCATCTGTTTCTATTCTGATAAACAAGTATTTTGGTATCTGGCACCATAATTTTGCTCACAGGATCATTAAATATACAGATAATAGTTCGTGTTACTATTTTTATGACTTAGTTAATATGATTTTATGATTTTGTAAGCTTGGAATAAAAACTTTCTTTGCTTTCTTAATACTCTGTGCTTCATTTATGTAACCGATCACTCTGTACTATAAATACATCTCCTTCAACAGAATGTAAATTTTCTAAGTGGATAGAACCTGTGTGTCAATTAATTCTTAGTGATTGGCTCAGGTCCAGGCACATAACTTAGAACTAAAAAATAGTTTTTAGCAAATTAATATTTTATAGGAAAAATATGCACGTGTTTATATCTAAAGAGATAGAACTACTTATTTTGATTACATTAGATTTAAACCAGTTTCTCCCATGAGGAGAACAAGATGAACAAAACTAAAACTCTATTCATGGAAAATATTTCAATGCCACGAAATTGTTACCTAAATGTCCTTTAGAACATTTCTATAAATAGGGCCCATATGGTATTCAATTAGGAGATCTTCCCCTCTGAGAACATAAGTCATATTCCAGCAACAAGGTCTCCTTCTGTGCTATTAAGTTGGGGACGTGAACACTCTTCTTGTGAAGTATACAGCTGCCTTCATCTCCCCCCATATGGCAGAATTAACTACTCTTTTTTCATTTATTTATTTATTTATTGGATACAATATTTTCCAAGTAAAGTTGAGAAATGCAATGTTTTCCTCCAGTTGAGTGCTTATGGATTTCTTGCGGTATTTCAGTAATCAAAGGAAAGAAGGAAAGGATGGAAGACTATATAAAAAATGGAAGGAAGTCTTAAAATTGATAAATACATAATGAATAACATATTCTACATAATTGTTTTCATTAAGTTTGACTCATTAATGTGTCTTTCAGGTGTGGTCAGCAAAAACCAAAAAATGCATATTTGGAGCTGCAGAAAGACATCATGGCTTCATAAGTAATCCCAATAATGATTACTATTAATAACATCTGTAGCAATAAGAGCAGTTAATTTCTACTACAAATGCTCTATGTATGCCAGGAACCATGCAATAAACAGTCTCACAGAGCTTCCTGTACTAGTCATAACTTTTCTAAGTTACAGATAATTGCATTTACTTCATGATCGATATTGCCAAGGGAGAGAACTCATGGGGGAAAAAACAACTAGAACATAAGGACAAAAGTTTACAAACCTCAGCAAGTATAACATAGAAACACAAATATGTATTAGAGAATAAAAATGAGAAACCAAAGATCTAACATGATTCAGCAAATTCAGCCTCTCAGAAGATATGAGAATAGATTCATGGATGCTCATGAAAGTATAAGATGGTACTAAGGATTAGAAAGTGCATGAGGGAGTAGTGATTAAGGTCCATGACTCCAACAGAAGATTGTTAGGAGAGTGTAGCAAATTCAGACAGTTAAGGAAGGGGTAATAATGGAAATAAAATGCTCATTGAAGAAATTTCCTGAGAAGAAAGGAAAATCATATGCTATTTGGGAAATAGAAGCAAAAGAGCTTGAGATTGTGTTGGAAATTTATATGTGTCAGTTTTAAAGTATCATGAGAAAGAAAAAATTCCACTTGTGAAAGTACGCTCCTTATCTTATTCACCTCAGGATCTGACCCATAGTCCCTGTTTAGTTATTATTTGTCAAATGAACTTAGAAAGATAAGATTAAACGCATAGAAGAGGAGGGCAACCTTGGAAATATGCAGATACATTTGTTATATGACACATAGTTTTAAAAAAAGTTTCTAAGAACTAATAAACATAGCCATACAGAGGGGAAGGCAGAAAGAAATTTGGGGAAATCCACTATTGGTAAGTCTTACATCTGGGAAAAATAGGAAGCTAAGACTTCTGCAGAGTGAGGGCCATGACAGTGGGATGAGAGCTTGAGAAGAGGGAGGAATCTGCCTTGGTGCAGGAACACTCTGAACATAGAATAGGCGGGCAATGAGATGAAATATTATGCAAATCCATGGCATGGAGAAGAACTTTATGCAAATTAGACACCAGCAGTTAGCAGTTGCCCTACAGCATGTTGGGAAAATAGCAGAGGAAGAGCCAGGGGAGTACGCCTGTGTGCAATGCTCTAGTCTAGAGAATATTGTCCCAAAATATCATCAGGACTAACTGGATTATAATTACCTGAGGGGCCCGTTAAAATGCCAAGTATTGGGCTACAAAGCAGTGTTTTTAATCAGGAACTCTGCAGGTGAACTCTGTAATTGAACAACTGCTGGGTTAAAATTTATGCCCATTAAAGTGAGACACTACAATAGGAAAGAAGGAAGGGTGAGCCTCTGGGAGCTAGAAATGAAGAGCAAGAGGAGAGAGAGAATCATACCCTTAACCACTAACCATTTTGGTGGTTGAGAGGCACCATGCTGATGTGTGTAAAGAACTGGAATTTTAGTTGTGTAGCATAAGGCTTAGTTAGGAATAGAAGTCTAAGTTTGCTTTATATAGGGTGATTCACAAATTTCACAAAGACTGTCTTATAGGAGATCATTAGAAAATTCTTTCTCCATAAAAACCTGAAATGCCTTGCCCCTCTATGTACATATCTTATTTCTTATGGAAATAAAGCTATTAGTATGTTTGTTATTCTTATTCCTAACCAAGGCTGACAGATGTCACTTCTCTCTTCATCTATAAGTTGCCCCATGTTTTCATGCTTGCAGTGAGGAAATATGAATAGTCATATTTCTGTATTCCTTTCTTTTATTCTTTTGTTCAGAATCCTGTAACTTCATTATACTAAATGCACACTTATTTTTACCTATTTAACAAAAGGTTTGACATTTCTGTTATACCTGGGAGCTTATCCATTTTTTATGTTAATGGCATTCATCAAAAAGTTAGGGTAAAGCCATCACCAGGAAATAATCATCTTCTCCCATCAGCCTCAGGAAAGTTTATACATAGGATGAAAATATTACCTGTAATTCCCAGAGAATACGGCGCATACATTCCTACAAAGGGTTATTGGTAGAAGGTAGCTGTTTTGTACTCCTTCAACCTCAGCATTTGTCTGCCTCCAAAACAAGTGAACTGTGCTTGCTTAGGGCCCATAAATACTGGCAAAGGGTTGCTGCATCTGAAATCAGATGGCTGAAACAACACAGATGATATCTTAATGTTACTGGATACTGCTTTAATGTGGAAACATGGTCTGGAGAACCCTTTAATTGTTCTCTATCTCTTAATGTTCCAAGATGCCCCACTCACCAAAATTTTAAAAATTTATTGTAAGCTGATATAAATATGGGAATCATCCAGAATTTAAATAGACAACAACACAGAATGGCACTAAATATTAAGTAGTACCAATAAACTGGGCATAGTGGTACATCACAATCTGTAACCCCAGTACTTGGGAGGGTGAGACAGGAGGATCAAAGGTTGAAGCCAGCCTCAATAATTTAAGGTCCTCAGCAACTTAGCAAGACCATGTTTCAAAATAAAAAATAAAATAGGGCTTGGGTATTGGAGTAGAATTTCCAAGTGTTCAATCCCTGGTACCACAAAATTTAAAAAAAGGTAGTGATAATAATAATTCATTGTCTTCATTGTCTTTTAATTGTGAGAATTAGAATATGGACTTTCAGGACTAGTAGACATAGTCATTAATCAAACAATAAAATGATGCTACAAATATTTTTGATGGAATAACTTTAATCCTTAAATTCAGCCTATAATAGATTTTCAGACTGTTCATCCCAAAAATCAGTAGGTGGAGTCTGATAGTAAAGACTTCCTTTCACCACCAGAAAGGAATGGGCCTCGTACTGAACCAGGAGGGGATAGGGAAGAAAAGGGTTATGTTTAGACCTAAAATGTCTAATTCAAATATGAAGGGCCTCTTTACATCATAATAAACATTTTAAAACCCCAGTAATTTAAGTTGTAAGTTTATATTTATGTGCATATATAATATATTTACATATATGAATAAAATACACACATAATTAGTATATCCTTTTACTTGTGTAAGTTTTATTCAAAAGTAAAAGTTGTAACAATTGAATTAAATTAAATCGTTAAAATTAAAACTTTGTCTTTCCTTTCTAATAATATCAGGAGATAGTAAAAACTATGGTGTAATGTAGACTAAGCTGTTTGGTCCTCTCAGCTTTGTGTAATACTTGGTATCTTTAATGTCTTTCATTCAATTATATCTACTAAGTAGGAGCCAGAGAAATGATACCATAGAAAAAAAATGAGAGTAAAATAAAGTGTGAAGTATTTTCTAAGATATCTTTCTGTTACCTTGATAAAATTGTTGATAGGCGTATATGTGTATTTCCTTCTGTCATTTTCCAATCACCTGTTTCACAGTTCAGTGCTTCGGAGGTTCTCATTGACAGAACATCAATAATTAGAGTCTTTAGTTCCCAATTTCATTACATTTTAATTATCAAATTAATGACATAATTGCCTGTTTGTAAAGAAATTTAGCAGTTCAGTGTGAACTAATGGAATATCAATGTAAGTCTTTTAGTATTATTACTCTATAAGAAAAACATTTTTAATATATTACTTATGTGCCAAGTCAAGAGCTGGATACTGTACATGCATTTAATCCTCATAACAATTCCCTGAGTGGACCATATGTTTCCATTTCACAGGCAGAGCATCAGAGGCATGGAAATATTGGTAATAACTCAGAATTCACAGAATTGGTTTAGAAGCACATATCCATAGGGCTTTAGAACATCATTGTTTAGCCGCCATAGTACAATACATCATAACTCAGAAGATGTGATGGAAATAGCAAATTGGAGCTTGGCTAAGAAAGTATGAAACTGGTAAGAAGTTGTGAAAAGCTCAATCATCATTTTACATAGACTTGAACATGCGTGGAAATTCAGTGAAGAAATACTCTTAATCATCATTGCTGCTGAGATGCCAAGAGGAAGAAAAACAATTACATATTCATAATAATAATGAAGAAACATTACTGGTTTCATGTACTGAATTAAGTCAATCAACGAATAGAACGTTACTAGAATTTATGTAATTATACTATTTTTAAAATGCAGATTAATAATTCACTATTCAGTGATTAAAACTTACTGATAATTATTATGCTCCATACCCAAAAGATGTGAGGCAAAAAATATTCAATATATTCTAGAAAATGTCGCAAATAAAAATACATGAATGTTACAAAGTGAGATGAATGTTGAATTAATCATTTTTAAAAATTTGGACTCAAATGAAATTTAAATAACTAATAAATAGTTGAAATTTAAAGCTCCTTTAGTATTTTCCATTGCATCAGAAAATTATATATAGCTGCTTGTTTTGTTTTCAATTGCTAATTATGATGTAAATCTTCTGAAGGACCAAATATTCTCTATCTTTATATCCAATCTCAAATATCACCATTTGAGTGATGTTATCACTATTACTATTATCCTATACCTCAAATTCTGATCTTATTTTGGGGGTTCATGAAGAAGGAAGGAATTGGTATAAACTTTCTGATTGAATTTTGCATTAAAAATTCTGAGGAGAGTCAACAGATATGGCAAAGGTAAAGATCATTTACATAATTTGAAAGTATTCTTTGGATGAAGGGGGAAATTATATAATCTGTACCATGTTAGATTTGTTGGCAGCATGATTTCCTGCCATTCAAATTTAGGCAAATCCCCCATTTACCCTTTTAATTTGAATCTGTTGCTCAATTACAAATTACACACCATGGTAAACTGATATGTGAACATAAACTGATATGTCCCTACTGATATGAAGCTTTATGTAATAATTTCTATAAAATATTTTTTTCATTTTGCATTCACATGATAAAATCATTCTTACCATGTTCCTAAATCACAAGAAAATATTGAATGCATAGAAAAAATGATATTTCACAATAAAGTCTATTGCATAATTTTAAAATAGAAGTGCTAAATTCTTTTGAAAACTATGAAGTAAAATGATTCAAAAACATTGATGAGAAATAATATTCAACATAATTCTATTCTTAAAGATAAGGCATTTATATATAAATATATAAACACTAGGGTAAAGAAAAGCCTAGGATATGTAATGGTGAAACTATAGACTCAAAATTATGAATAAGAGATTAATTTATGTCATCCATATACCAAAATACAGACAATAAAGTTTCTGAGACAGGATTTGCAAAATAATAGATTTTGCCAACTGGCAGCTCATTTAATATCAAAATTGGCACATTTATAACAATAAAATATTAACGACACAATGTTAATGAGTAACTATTCAATCATTCACACTATAACATTTATTCCCACCATCTATTCCTGATTACATAAAGAAATAAGATGCAGCCAGGCGTGGTGGGGCACGCTTGTAATCCCAGTACTTGGGAGGCTGAGACTGGAGGATCCGGGTCCGCGGCCAGCCTCAGCTACTTAGTGAGGCCCTCCGCAACTTCGTGAGACCCGGTTTCAAAATAAAGAATAAAAATAGGGCTGGGGGTGTAGCTCGGAGGTAGAACGCCCCTGGGTTCAATCCCCAGTACCGCAAAAAAAAAAAAAAAAAGAAATAAGATGTTTGACAGTGGCTCTAAAAGGGCAAGATAGGAGAAAGGAACTGTTAAATTCAATGATCAGTCATCACGTTATAAACAGAAAACAGCTGAAATACAATGAATTTAGTTTTTTGTGGTTTTTTTTGCGGGTACCAGGGATTGAACCCAGGGGCATCCTACCTCCGCAATACTCCCTGGCCCTATTTTTTTATACTTTATTTTGAAACCGGGTCTCACGAAGTTGCGGAGGGCCTCACTAGGTAGAGAGAGAGAGAGAGACAGGGAGAGAGAGAGAGAGAGAGAGAGCTTAGGCTGGCCGTGAACCGGGATCCTCCAGTCTCCACCTCCCAAAGTACTGGGATTACAAGTGTGCGCCACCACACCTGGCTTGAATTTAGTTTTTGTAAATGATTACTTCATCACACCATTAATGTAAATGTTCTGAGTGTTTCTTACCTCTAGGAATCTGCCAATGTGGTTAAGCTCCTTGAAAAAAATGTTTTAAAAGTGTAATATACTTACTACACAGTAAGCCACATAATACACATACAATATGAAATTTAAAAAGGCACTAAATATTTATAAAAACAGAAATCACATAAATATGTCAGCCATCTACATTTTTCTTTAAAAATATGTTTAGACATGAATTATGCATGTTATATCCTCGTGGATATAACATTGAATTATTGCATCAAATATTGTAGTCTCTGTGTACTTATTTTATATTCAGACGTGTTCCATTTTTTTATGAAAATGAAGTTTACACTTGAAATTTATTTTAAATATGAATTCCTGTTCCTGAGAGAACTCAGCATTAGTCGAATACTGCCCATTTGCTTTTCATGCATTTATTTTTGTACCCCCTGTATTAAATAGACCATAAAATTTGAGGGTAAAGATGATGCTATATGCCCAACACCTTGTAATTTTCCTGGGATTGAATGGATGTTAAATAAACATTTATAAATTTCATTAATTAATTTATTCTTTAGAAAAATATTTCTAAAATCTTAATGGTATGTGTTGTATCAAGGACACATACTGACGAATTTTGACACTGACTTTTTAAAAAATAAATGCAGTACACTTTAAGGATAATACATAAATACAGTGACATGTATTTTGGACTAGTGCGGCCAAATTTGACATTTAACTGAATTTCTCTAGGGGTTGGGGTTATGTTGGGGTCAGAACTTACTCTTTCTGAGATGCTAGATTGCAAAAAGTTAAGTTTTATTCTTGTGGGGATTAAAAAAACTTCTCTCAAGGTATATCATTCCCATATCTTACATTTAGAAAGGTAAATAAGAAGCAAAAACAAGACATTTGGGATTTGAGAAAGAGGGATATAGTGAATAGTTCTAGGATTCAAATTCCACCACAGGGTAAAATGAATAGTTTCTACGTAACTGAAGTTATCTCCTTCTTCTCAAAAGTCAAAAGATGTAAGGAGCAGCTGATATATTTTGAGTATCAAATATCCCCCAAAGGCTAAAGGCTTAGTTTCCAGCTTGGCACTTTTTTATGGTACTGGGGATTGAGCACAGCCACATTCTTCCTCCACTCTACACTCCCAGCCCTTTTTAATTTATTATTTTGAAACAGGGTCTTGCTAAGTTGCTGAGGGTCTCACAAAGTTGTTGAGGCTGCCCTTAACCTGTGATCCTCCTGTCTTAGCAGTCCCATTACTGGGATTACAGGTGTACAACACTATGCCTGGCCAAACTTGGCACTTTTGAGAAGTGGTAGAAACTTTAAGAGTGGGGCCCAGTGGGAGATCTTCCAATCATTAGAGGCCAGGCCCCTGGAGGAGATATTGAGGCCACAGCTCCTCCTCTTCCTGTCTTTCATTTCTTGGCAATTAGCTGGACAGATTGCTTGGACATGAGCTCCCCCATAATATGTTGTAACATCAGGGGCTTAAAGGCCCTGGGTCAGCCAATCATGAACTGAAATCTCCCAAACTGTGAGCAAAAATCAACTATTTCTCTTTATAAGTCGATCATTTTTAGTATTTGTTACAGTAATAAAAATTGGACTAACGAAGTGGCCTTCCTAAGTGAGCACCGTCTCCCTCTTTGAGACTTTTCTTCCTTACCTCCTTATCTAATATTCACACAATATAAATACACTGTTTTTCTCACATTGATAAGACAGGCTAGAGGGAGCAGTTAAAGAAGCTTCTTTTCTCTAGACCCTAATGCTCCATCTTTTACACTGATAATGGCAAATAGAGGCAAGTCCCATACTCTACAAACCAAGAGAGTATGTGTGGAATGGGAAGGGCGTCAGGAGGGGTTTTCATGACTTTGGAAAAGTGGTTAGCTCAGTTTTACATTCTTATGACTAACTGTAAAAAGCTTCCAGAAATATTTCTTGTTAGGGTGTAACTTTTCATCTATTCCCACTTCCTCCCATAAGGATGCTTGATGTAACATGAGAAGAGTTTTCAGTGTTTTAAGTGTAGTATTGTGGCTGTTATAGTGTATTTTATTTTGAATATACATCCATTCTCTCAAGTTAAAATTTATTCATACCTGAGGCGTAGAATCTACACAAAAGGCACCATAAGAATCTGACAGAGAGAGAGAGAGAGAGAGAGAGAGAGAGAGGGAGAGAGAGAGAGAGAGAGAGAGGATATTAAGTCCCTAATCTTGTATTTTGGAAAAATCTTGGAGTTTCCAGCAAAAGTTGTTGAGGGATCCTTTAAGTAAACTCTACCCAGAGAATGTATTGGTAATATCGATACACTCTGTTTTTATTGAATTTTAAAATGTACATAGACCATTACAAAGCTGACTTAATATGACATTTGCAAATGATGAGGACAGAAAATTCACAGAAGAGGAAAGGAGAATGACCAGAAACATACTAAAATATTCTTTTAACTTACTAGACAATGGCATGCCAATTAAAAGAATGTTATCATTCAACCTCTGTCACAGAAATAAGAATTCCACATGGGATTAGTATCAGGATGCCAAGAAGCAGAAGCACTTACAGTGTTGGGAGTGCCAACTGTCATATCACCACTGGAGAGAAATTTGGCTATAATCCAATAGACTTCAAGATTCACTAACCCTGTGGTTTTCTATAACCTGTAACAAGTCTCTTAAATGTGAATTGTACAATGATGCATGAACATGCATTAATTTCCCTGAATACCAAAATTAGTAGGCTTTTTAAAATTGATTATTTACTTTATCTCCCTTAATGGAGATAAAGGGAGATTTCCTTCCCTTAGTTGGGGGAAAATTATTATTTTTATTTTTGGCAGTATCGGGGATTGAACTCAGAGCATTCTAATTCCAAGCTACACCCCCAGCCCTATTTTTTATTCAGGGTCTCACTACGTTGCGGAGGGCCTCACTAAGTAGCTGAGGCTGGCTGCGAGCCTGGATCCTCTGGTCTAAGCCTCCCAAGTACTGGGATTACAAGCATGCGCCACCACACCCGGCTGGAAAATTATTAAAATACACAGAAAGGCAGATGGCTGCCCTACATGTTGTTTCATTTTTATTTTGTATTATATTAGATCAGGAATATTTAACTTTCTCTTTTATGTTACTTTACCTACTATGGCATAACACTTTCATTCATGTAAACTTTTAGAAAGTTTGCCACAAATATAGTGTGTGTGTGTGTGTGTGTGTGTGTGTGTGTGTGTGTGTGCGCACACTGGTGTCAGGATATGAATGTTGAAAGAAGGGCTTACATTTTGTGCTTAGATGTGTGAATGGAAAAAGGGGGCAGCATGTCTGGAAGGAGGAGAGAATCTATGAACACAACCAATTCAGGAGGAGCAGTGGCTCCGACCCAGAGATCACCATGCTAATATGAACCACTCAGGAATTATTTCAACACAGCATAGCTTGATGCAAGACACTACTTTTATATTTTAGCCAAACACATCCATATCTTCAGGGATAGACTGACCCTAGATGCCACATTGGTTAAACACACAAATCATTTTCCAAGTAACATTTCATTGTGGGAAACTAATTTGTTCATAAAAACTATGCTATACATGCTCATAAATCAACTGTTTATTTCCTGCCAAAATATAACACGTTTTGTCTTATATTGTGTAAACACATGTTCAAGGCACAAAAGCCAATTTTAAAAATTGGTTTTAACAAAGCCCAACTTTTTATTCATAAGTGTTATACAGAGAACTGCATATAATAAAGCAAACACTACAAAAAGGCCCTGTACTCCTCTAAGGCAACTTTGTTGCTCTAAGAAAGCTTTGGCTAGCAAACACCATTGATGGGGAACCAAAAATTATACCCTTGGTAGGAAATGATTTCCCGTGAGAGAGGGAGAATTTGAAATGTGTTTCTTCTAAGGTGTTTCACGGCATTAAATATAAATAGCTTTTTACTCCTTGTTTGGCAAGGGATTGAGGAAATGTTTTAGAAAAAGACAAGGAAAGTTATGTTAGACATATGTTGCTAAGAATTAAACCGAGGGACCCATATTAACCCTATAACATCTTTTTTATGTATTTGCTTCACATTACTGGGGGTGGGAAGAGAGATCAAGACCAGTGAAGGTGTATTTGAATAGTGAGTGAGGTTAAGACTGGAGACAAAAGCACTGTAGTAGTGTGTGCAGAAAATTATTTAAGCTAAGGTTTTATTTTCTTCTTTTTATTTATTTGTGTGTGTGTGTGTGTGTGTGTGTGTGTGTGTGTGCATGGTGCTAGGGATTGAACACAGGGACATTCTACCTCTGAGCCACACCCCCAGACCTTTTTATTTCTTATTTAGAAACAGGGTTTCACTAAGTTGCTGAGGCTGGCTTTGAACCTCAGATCCTCTTGTCTCAGCCTCTGGAGTACTGGGATTACAGGTGGGTGCCACCATGCCCGGCTAAGCCAAGGTTTTAAATGTGCCAAGAGAAGTTACAATTCTCTCTTTCTGGCCTGGGAATGCAGCTGCAGCTTAGTGATGGAGCACTGGCCTGGCACTGGAGAGGCCCTGGGTTAAATACCCAGTGAAACACACACAGGCGCGCGTGCATGCACACACACACACACACACACACACACACACACACACACACCACAATACTTTAACATTATGAAAAAGTGATAACATGATGAATGGCGAATGTTACAATTTGAGTGGAGAGGGAAATAGTCTATGTAGATATTTCTCTGTGTGAGTGGAAACCTTTGTTTCATTGTTCTTAGTTTATTTGAGAAGTATTTAATTTGAGTAAGTTTAACTATACACGGAATAGTTCTTGATCACCTCAGCAAATTTCTTATTTATCCAGGATGAATGATTCTTTGTAAAATGGCATCTTTCTGAGATGGAAAAATGAATACTAGTTTTATTTCTTAAAAAATAGTGACACATGATGAGAGTTTGATGGCTATGCTTTTTGCAAACTGCATCCAGTCTTAGAGGGAGGTGCTTCCAAACAACCCTAATTGAGGTTTCAATACAGGTGCTTTATACATTGCTGGAGCAGAAACCTAAATTTTTGCTTTGGGGTCTGCTTGAAACCAGTGAAAGGGGAATGAGTACCTAGAGTTCATCTGTGAAGGTACTTAAATTTAGTAATGCAAATATTTTAAAAATCCATGTAGGATTACAAAGCTATGGGATATGTACACAATGGAATTTTATGCAGCCATCAAGAAGAACAAAATTACATCATTTGCAGGGAAATAGATGGAATTAGAGAACATTATGCTTAGTGAGATTAGTCAGTCACAAAAAGTGAAAAGTCGGATGTTCTCCCTAATATGTGGAAGCTAGGGAGAATAGGGCATAGGAAAGACTCCAGACAAAGATGGAGAAAACCTCAGATGAGTAAAGAAGGTGACCTAACTGAGGGAAAAGGGAGGGGGGAAGAGGGAAACACTCTAATGCTCAAGATGTACATACACAAATATATCAAAGTCAACTACTATGCTGAGCATGAGTAGGAGGGAAGGGGGAGGGAATGGGGGTGAGAACTGGGGGAGGGCTAATTGACCAATGTGTGCATGAATACTTCTATCACCCTGAAACTTATCAAGATGTATGATTAAGCCGGGCGTGGTGGCGTACGCTTGTAATCCCAGTACTTTGGGAGGCGGAGACCGGAGGATCCGGGTTCGCGGCCAGCCTCAGCTCTCTCTCTCTCTCTCTCTCTCTCTCTACCTAGTGAGGCCCTCCGCAACTTCATGAGACCCGGTTTCAAAATAAAGTATAAAAAATAGGGCCAGCGGTGTAGCGCAGAGGTAGAATGCCCCTGGGTTCAATCCCCGGTACCGCAAAAAAAAAAAAAATGTATGATTACAAACTCTGTAGGGAGGAAGAAGGGGATAGCAGGGTAGGATGCAAAAGGAAATACATCAAGAATTGTGTGCATGCATGTTTGTATCACATGGACCCTCACTATGATGTATAATTGTAATAACTAATAAAAACATTAAAATATAAAAAGGGCTAGGGATGTAATTCATTGGTAGAATACCACTGTGTCAATCCCCAGTAACCCCCCTAATAAATTAAAAATAATAAAAGGTTATAAAAATCCATGTAGAAGTTGTTTTAGTCAATTTTTCATTGCTGTGACCAAAATACCTGGCAAGAACGGTGCAGAGGAGGAAATATTTACTTTGGTTCATCAATTCAGAGGCTAAGTTGGCCAGTTCAACTTCTCTGGGCTTGAGGTGAAGCAGAACATCATGTAGAGGTCATGGCAGAGGGAAAGATGATCAGCTCATGACAATCATGGAGCAGTGAGAAGGAGAGGAAGGAGCCAGGGGCAGATACAGTCCCCATGGCCACACCCCCAATGACATACTTCCTCCCACCATGCCACACCTGCCTGTAGTTACCACCAGTATTCCATTCAAATTATTAACCCACCAAATGGACCCACAATTGGACCTCATCCACTGACAAGGTCAGAGCCCTCATCATCCAATCCTTTCACCTCTAAACATTGCTGCATTTCCCAACACATGAGCTTTTGGGGTACATACATTCCAGCTCCAAATCATAGCAGAAGTCAATAACGACAAGCCTTAGCCAAAGTAAGAATGTCTGGTATATTTAAAATATGCAATTTTATTAAGTTAAAATGCAGAATGTTTTTTAATAGAACTTGTGATAAGATGTGCATCAAAAAGCAGTATTCTTGTCTTGAAGTAATGAAATGACAAGATGTTCATTCATCAGAAGTTTATGTTATCATAAAGTTTCTTAATTAATAAAGAATATAATGTATTACTACATACTGTAAAGATATATGATAGCCTGTAGATTTGGTAAGTACATAGGAAAAACTCATGCAAATGTTTTCACATGAAAAAAGTGACAGCAAGCCAGGTGTAGTGGCACATGCTTGTAATCCCAGTACTTGGGAGGTGGAGACCGGAGGATCCAGGTTCGTGGCCAGCCTCAGCTACTTAGTGAGGCCCTCCACAACTTCATGAGATCTGGTTTCAAAATAAAGTATAAAAAATAGGGCCGGGGGTATAGCTCAGAGGTAAAACACCCCTGGGTTCAATCCCCGGTACCAAAAAAAGAAAAAGGTGACAGCAATTTAGATACTTTTTTCCATAGAAAATAATAGTCATAGCACCCTGCTTTCCCAATAAAGTATAATACCATAGTTTGAACTGAATTAGAAAGAGAATAAACTTGGAGCTAAATGAATCATAAATCAATAAATACCTCAGCCTGCTGCTTCATGCTTTATTGATTCACAAGCTGTTTATCCCACACTTATCGTGCTTGAGTGCAATTATCATTTAATTACATTTTCTGTATGTACCAATTGTATTTTAGATGTCTTCCTAGACCAAACAATTTTGAGTTTTATATCCACTCATTAACCATGAGTTTTGTATATCCTGTCTTCTTCAGTATGCTGGTCTTGATTTCTGCTTGTTCACCAGACACATCTCACAATAGGACCTCATTAAAGCATATTTAACAAACTCTTCCTAATTATAATCATGTTTATTGTTCTCATTTTTTTATATCAAGATTGATTTGAAATATAACTGATGATGTGTGTTAGAGAAAATATAGCATACCATGAGTCAGAAAGCTATTGAATTTTATGAATCTCAGCGATAAAAAATGTACTTTTATTAAACCTAACTATTAAATGCTGTAGAATGAGAATATGATAATGAACTGATTTGAAGTGTACCATGTAAAGCATTTTTTTAAATAATTGGGCACTAAATATTCTTCTTAATTTCATATTATCTTGTTTTAAAATTCAGCCTTCATTAAATTACCCAGAAATTCCAAGTATTTTTTTACTTTATAATCTGAAGCACAAGGTGAATTTTTAACATTTTCTAATTTTAAAAGTTTATAAACAAAAAAAACTATAAAATACTGTGTTGGATGGAGTACTTTATTTTTTCAACAGGAGGATGGCAGGTTCAAGGCCAACCTCAGTGACTTAGCAAAACCTTATTTTAAAATAAAAAAATAAAATAGGTTTGGGAGTAGCTCAGGAGTTTAATGCCTCTGCGTTTAATCCCCCAGCACCAAAAGAAAAAAATCCACTGATAATGACAAATGGTACCTGATAGCTTGAAAAGGGATTCCTCTTAAAGAAAATATCTACTATACCTTATCAGACAAGAGCAGGCCTCAAAATTAGATTGGGAATGCAGCATTGTTTATATCATTCTTTTTGTGTGTATGTGGTACCAGGGGTTGAACCCAGGGGCGTTCTATCTCCAAGCTACACCCCTGGCCCTATTTTTTATCCTTTATTTTGAAACAGGGTCTCAAATTTGAGGAGGGCCTCACTAAGTAACTGAGGCTGGCCATGAACCTGGATCCTCCGGTCTCCGCCTCCCAAGTACTGGGATTACAAATATGCGCCACCACGCCTGGCCATTTATATCATTCTTCAAAATGATGTAATCCACTTGTTATATTTATCCTTATTGTGTGACTGAGGTCCATTTGGATATCTGCCATGAGAAGTTAGAATTGTTTCATATGTTATGAGATTAAAAAGCACCAAGCTTATCATGGGCTCATTATCATGGGCTTCACTGACACAGTAGGTCATTGGGAAGAATTTGTTCATCAATGGTATGAAACGCTAAAGGGAGAATGTATTTATACATTTTAAAACTTTATCAATTTCAAAAAATCTTAGGAACTATTCAGTTGTCAATATCTTACCAGGCTCAGGGGCTACCACTCAGATCATCAGATAAGCAAGAGATGTCCTGTTCATACTTCATGAATACAGTAATAAAGAATTTTGCTATAGATATTTCAGCTACATTCAATCTAAGCTTATTTTGTAAGCTAATTAACCAATGGATGAATATACTGGAATTTAAGAATTTGACAATGAAAACCCAATATAGTTTTAAATGTTATTTCCATGATTCTAACTTGATTATAAGCAAGCTATTATGAGAATTAAATAAAAAACTGATTTTTCTTTTCTAATTATACCCCGTATAGATTCAAATATTGTATGTATGTGTGTGTGCGCCTGTGTGTGTGTGTTTAGATGTATATGTGAACATGTGTGCTTTTGTTAAGCTAGAGAGGTTTGCTTTGTTATTATTTGGCATTTTGTCTGCATTATTGGAGCACTTTCTGCCTTTTATACTGCAGCATACAACCCCAAGGCAGTCTATGATATATATATATATATATATATATATATATATATAATCAGTCACTAGTTTCTATATATATATATATTCAAATTTCTAACAATTTATAATAAATTTATGCAGGTGAAGCTATTTCCACATTTGGAAGTCAGATCGATTCACACTTTAGGGACCATGTATCCGGGAGAGTTGTCACTTTTTGCTGAGCACAAACCGCATCAAGCATATTTCTACATATACATAACTACAAAACTATTGTGCATCCTACTGGATTTCTAAGCTATAGATAATGTCTCAGCAATTAACTCAACCCATATATACTGTCAACTAGTCTATGATGTAAATCTATATACAAAATAAATTTTAACCTCTAAGTGAATGTCAACATAGAAAGCGTCTATCTGCATTTTAGCTATATTCAAAATTAGAGATAATTCCAAAGTTATATTCCATATTTCTAAGCAAGACTTGCAAAGAATATTGTCAAATCTTTCATGTTTAGTGGTGATAATGGTTTCTGGCAGTTTTAATATATTCTATATATTATCATATGGTTTGTGGTCTATGTTCTAAAATATGTTAGTCTGATCATGTCATCTTATTCATAAATATTTAAATTTCTGCAATATTTGAATACTTTAAGTGAGAGGCTATGGGTAGTTGGGTGGCAGTGGGAATTAGAGAAAGTGAAAAAGCTCTTTAATAAAGAAATTTAGAAATTTGCCCAATAGGCTATTTTCTCAGAAATTTCTTGAATATATAAGCATATAGGTGATTTTTTTTCAGTACTGAGGATTGAACGCAGGTGCATTATGCCTCCAAGATACACCCCCAGCCCTATTTTTTATTCTTTATTTTGAAACAGGGTCTAAGTAGCAAAGGGCCTCACTAAGTAGCAGAGGCTGGCCGCGAACCCAGATCCTCCGGTCTCAGCCTCCTAAGTACTGAGATTACAAGCGTGCACCACCATGCCCAGCGCATATAGGTATTTTAAAAATTGTAAAAATCATGAAACTAGTATTAGTTATTATAATGATTTCACAAATGTGTTTGATGGAAAGTTGTTTGAATGAAATCTATTTGTAGATAAGCTCTGTAAAGCAAATATTTTTCTACCATGCTTTAAATTTTTATTTATTTATTTATTTATATTTACTTTTCTTGCATTACTGGGGATTGAACCCAGGGGCTTTCTACCTCTGAGCTACACCCCCAGCCCTATTTTTTAATTCTTTATTTTGAAACTGGGCCTCACTAAGTTGCAGAGGGCCTCACTAAGTAACTGAGGCTAACCATGAAACTGGATCCTCTGGTCTCAGCCTCCCACATACTGGGATTACAAGCATGCACAACCATGCCTAGCTTCTTAAATTTTTATAGAGAATTTTTTGAGGAATTTTATTTCTGGGATAAAAGTATTAAGTGATTTAAAATACAAATTTTAGGTTTTAATGTCTCACATAAAGTGAGTATAAATTTACCAGTTAAATTATTTGTTTTGTTTTCATAAAATACTTTTCTATTAAGCTTTTTGAATCATAAAAAATGAAATATATTTGAGGAAAATAACTTAAAGAATCATATCTTAAATTTTAGCTTTTCTGAATTTATTCATCTCTTGTTTATTTTCAACTTCTACATAGTCTAGAATTGCATTTTAAAATTCATGTACGAGTAATATAGGTATTTCAAGTGTATTCTATGTATTTTAATGTTTTTTATTATGACACTGCTATTTAATATAAAATAGGAGGAATATTTGTACTTTTTCAGCAGTAGATTTTTGTTTTATATGAACATTCTGAATTTATTGTCATTATTTTTGTTTTGTTCTAGAAATACTATTCTAGAGCAATGGATACTGAAACCAAAGTATTTTATTGAAGATTTCTTCATTTGATGTTATGTTCTGGTTGATCAGAAGGTCTTAGTTAATTGGCTTCCTGTTATGGTTAGATATAGAATATTCCCTGAGGAGGTCATAAAGTAATGTTCAGAGTTTATGTAATTAAGTCATGAGGGTTGTAATCTCATCAATGGATAAATCCATTTCAATGGATTTACTGGGTGGCAACCTAAGCAGGTTGGGTGTGGTTGGAGAAGGTGGGTCCTTGAGGGAGTGGCCTTGGGGACTGTGCTTTTGTCTTTGAATCCCCTTGCTTGCTTTCTCTTGTTTCTGACCTCTGTGATGTGAAGAAAAAAACTCTTGTTTTCTTTCTCTCTCTCTGCTTCTCACAAGCATGCCCTGAGCTCCGCAGAACCAGCCTGACATAGACTGAACCTCTAAATCTCCAAAACCTGTAAGCAAAGAAATTTTTCTTCCTCTAAGTTGTGTGGTCAGTTGTTTTGGATAACAGCAGTAAGAATGTTGACAAAGACTGACTGAGGGTGATTTTTGCCTGGTCAGTCCAATTCACATGAAAGATGAGTCTTAGGCACCATTTGATTGTCAGGCAGTTTATTCTGGTGAACTCTTATAAGATGTATAGCAGGAGCTGGCCCAAGGCATGGGTGAGATACAGTTAGGAGTCCGATGACCGCCTGACCTGGAGGGTCTCTGTCCAGTGTCCACTCACAGAATATGGAATATTCCTTCCACATTCTTTTTCTTACATTTATGTTACTTGGACCTGCCACTGGGTGTTTCTTTCATGAATGTTAAGCTATTTTATAAGATTAATCTTTGCTTTGAGGTTCTCAAAAATTGCATCTGCACTAAAGTGACCTTGTCTCCTGGAAATGTCCCAGCCAGGTTGGAATTCCCCAGCCAGGTCGCATCTTACTGCTTTGTGACACACAGTGCAGGGTTAATGGCTTTCATTGATCAGGCAGCCATCATATGTCTCTTCCTTTATTCTATACTGACTTGATTTTAAGATTTTTCTTTTTCCTCCAAATCTTGGGAATTGCCAGTCTTTGAATGCTTTTCCAAAAGTATGTTGACTGCCCCTAAATCCATTAAACCTATAGTTTATTTTTCATTAAATTGATGCAATGTTTGCTAATTATCTTATTCTTCCTATTCAATTGATGAGAGTAAGAATGATCTGTTTCTATGGAGAAAGTTTCAACTGTTATACTTAAAAAAGGAAAAAGAAGAAAATTACCTCATTCAATTGTGATTTTTCTCTACCAGTATATTTCTTCTGAAATTCATGTTTAATTACTCTAATAGTATAGCACTTGCAGAGAATTAATTTTAAATATTCTATGGTATATACATACTGTTTTATTTTTGATCAGTAGGACCACTTAAAATACTTAAGTCCCAAGTCAAATAATTAAGACTAAAATCTCCCTTAAATTGAATATAATTTGATGATGGAAAGTACCTCACTGTTTTAGTCAGAATTTTCATTGCAGTGACTAAAATATCTCACAAGCACAACTTTGAGGAAGAAAGGTATATTTTAGGACTCACTATTTCAGAGGTTTGAGTTCATGGTCAGCTGGCTCTAAGGCAGAGACTGTGAAAACATGGCACAAGAGGAAAAGTCACAACTCAGTTCAGACAACAGCAGAAAGCAGATCAAGAGGAAGTGACCAGGGAAAACACAATCCTTGGCCATACCCCCATTGATCCACCCTCTCCACTCAGGCCCGCATCTCTGAACTTTTCTTCATAGCCCAACACATGAGCATTTGGAGGACATTTTAAATGCAAATCCTAGGAGGAGAAAAATATGGTGGAATAGAGGAAGGCAGCACATTTTGGCTGCTCTGAGATGTGGAACTTAACTAGAGTTAAGTTAACTGAGATGTGAACTGCTTCTTAGCAAGAGAAGAAAATCAGTCAAAACACAAAAGACAGTTAAAACCTGGTTGCATTGGAAGTAGCATAGAAAGTAGAGAACAAAAAAGTTCTATGATCTCATCTGGTGATCAGAGAGCATAGGTGGGTGCCATCTTAGCCAGCCTGTGTGGGAGTGGGCAGCTGCTTGACCTGGCAGCTCTCAGAGACCAAATACAGCAAAGGAAAAGCTAAATTTTGTGGAGTCAGTGATTGCAGAGAAACAACACCAAAAGCAGTTGCATTCTCACTTGCTCAAATACTTCAAGATGGGACTCCCCAGGATGCTCAGCCAAATCCCCAAGCAAACTCCTGTGGCTGTGGCTGAACTTGGTGTGACAAAGAAACAGTAGGCCATCCCTACAGGAACTCCAGTGGATACATTCTGCTTCATCAAGTTCCCTGTGAATCTCCAAACCAACCAGCCAAATCACCCAGCAAAGTTCATGAAACTACAGCTGCTTCCTTTAGGGACCAAGGTTGTGCTCTTTAAGGCCTCGAGTTTGTAAAGTTTCTAGTGGTAGCAGGCATAGCTGCAGGGACTTGCTTGGAAATTAACAAACCCAGAGGGCCTGGGAGTTTGTAAACCATCCCTGCAGAGGTGGGGACAGGGACTACAGTTGGACACAACAGAAATGTGGACTAGCAGACAGTCCATAGGGAAACTCAGGTGGGTGGAATCTAGTGTTGGTACCTCACCCAGGCTATATGGGGTTTCCAGTAATAGCTGCAGGACCTCCAGAAGTGTTGCGATGACATGATTCATCCCCATGCTGTGACTCAGAAGACTATAAACTCTTGCCCGGTGGTATTTGGGCACCACAAGTACCAAGGCTGGTAACTAGCAAGTTCTCACATGATCACAGTTACCCAGAACATCAGCAGTGTCCCTGGGATTAAATAACTCAGCCACCCAAGTCCCAGGCTCAGAACAGTACAATATCTCCCTGCCAGAGTTTCAGATGGGAAAGTAGGGAGACAAAAGATCAGTGGCCGGCAGAGTTACACATGATTACAGCTGATAGAAAAATAGCAGTGTCTCTGGGGAAATTCAACTCTGACATCCATGCTGCAAGCTGGGAACACATACTTTCTCATTCCTTGTGATCATGCATGCCAGTAGTTGACTGTTCCCCAAGTCATCACAACCAGCAGCTCAGTGGTGTCCCTGGGCCATTAAAGCTCAGATAGCTGGACCACAGTGTGGAACATCATAATCTCTGGCCCTGATGAGCTTAGGACCAGTGAGCAGAGAGACCAGAGTTCAGCACCCTACATAATTCTATGTGTTTGCAACAAGCAGAGCTATGACGGTGTCCTTGGGGCATGAAATCTCAGCAAGCAGGCCACAGTCTCTGAAGAGAAGATTATAATCTCTGGCCATGGTGAATTTGGGACCAGAGAGCACAGAGGCATGCTGCCAATCAGAAACTCCTGCTTTCCTGCATTTAGAACTATATACTGATAAAGAGGCCCTGGGAAACTAATTAAAAATTATGATTATATGAGACAGATTCATTGAAGCAAATATATACTTGCAGCCTAGGTCTATAAAGTGATAACAAATATATATAGGACTCCCACATAAAGAGGAAAAGGATGCCAAGACAAAAGAGATACAAACTTGAGAATTCAGAAAACATGAGAAAGAAGGGCAATGAGGAAACAATAAGTTACCACAACTCAGCAATAAGGGAGATCAATAATACTGAGCTGCAGAAAATGCCAAGAGAATTGAGAATTGTGATTTTCAATATGATAAAATGCCTCAGAAATGAAATCAGAGGAAGTATACAGGAAATTAAAGAACATATGAATACAGAAATTGAGGCCCTTAGTAAGAACAAAAGAGACTCTGATCAAAATGATGGGTACAATGAATAAATTAAAGACCTCAATAACCACCTCTATCAGACTAGACCAGATGAAAAGTATAGTTGCATTCTTGGAAGAGAGCTAATTCAAAGCTAACCACACAGTAAGTAATATAGAAAAGACAATATAACCACACATCCAGAATATTCAAGAAACATGGAATAATATGAAATGACCTAACCCCCAGATAATATGCAATGAAGAAGGTCAAGAAGCACAAACCAAGGGCATTAGAAATCTCTTCAGAGAAATAATATCAAAGAATTTCTCCAAATTAGAAAATGAGTTGGACATCCACATTCAGCAGACATTCAGAACCCCAATTAGACAAGATCAAAGAAGAATTTCTCCACACCACATAATTTTCAAAATGATTAACAGGTAGGTCAAGGAAAGAATCATAAATGCATCAGGAGAAAAGGGATGGGTTACATTCAGGAGCAAAACAATAAGAATTACTCCAGACTTCTCAACCCAAATCATGAAAGGCAGTAGCGATTGGTATAATGTACTCCAGACCCTGGAAGAAAACAACTTCCAACCAAGACTGCTATTTCCAGAAACGATATCTGTCAGAATTGACACAGAAATAAAAACATTCCAAGACAAGCAGAAACTAAATGAAGTCATGATTACCAAGTCATTACTAGAAAAAAATACTTAAAAAATAAACCACAAATAAGAAAAAAAATAAGTTCCATAAACAGATTTGTTATTTCCACAAAATGGACAATTAAGTGAAGGAGGGGCAACATTATATCAAACAGAAAATATAACTAAGAATGACAGGAAACAAGAATCATTTCTCATTTATAACATTGAATGTCAAAATTATAAACTTCCAAATTAAAAGGCCTTAAAGACTGGCAATGTGGATTAAAGAACATAATCCAATTATATTCTACTTTCAGGAAATTCACCTGAAAGGCAAAGATATTCATAGGCTAAATGTGAAAGGATATAAACAGATATTCCATGCAAATGTAGACTTAAAACAAGCAGGAATAACAATGCTTATATCCTACTAAGCAAACCTTAAGCCAAAACTTATTAGAAGTGACAAAGCAGATCACTTCTTACTAATAAAAGGAACAATCCAACAAGAAGGTATAATTATAGTAAACATTTATGCCCCAAATATAGCACACCCATTTTGATAGAACAAAGTCTTTGGGACATTAAGTCTCAGACCACAACATAATAATATTGGACAATTTCAACACAATCCTTACACCACTAGATTAATCTTTCAGAAAAAGATGAGTAAAGGTTCTTCAGGTCTAAAGAACACTGTAAAATAAATGTAGCTAATAGTCATATACAGAAAATTACAACCAACAACAGCTGAATACACATTCTTCTCAGCTGCTCATGGGACATTTTCCAAAATAGATCACATTCTGAGCCACAAAGCAAGTTTCAGCAAATTAAAAAAAGTAATATAATCTCTTGCATTTTTTCAGATAATAATAGATGAAAGGAGAAATCGACAACAGGAAAACCAAAAGAAATAACATAAATATATAGAGATTGAATGGTAGACTTTTGAATGAAGACTTGATCATAGAAGAATTAAGGAAGAAACAAAAACTCTTAGAATTAAATGAAACTAGAGACACAAAATACCAAAATCTATGGTAAATTTTGAAGGTGGTTTTAAAAGAAAAAAAATACAGCTCTGAGTATCACATAAGGAAAACAGAAAGTCATCAAATAAACAACCAAATGGCACATCTCATGATCCTTGGAAAACAGTAGAATCTCAAAACTAGTAGAAGGCAGGAAATAATAAAAATCAGAGAAGAAATCAATGAAATAGAAAAGGAAAATACAACATATCAACCAAACAAAAATCTGGTTCTTTGAAAAGATCAATAATATTGAAATATGTTTAGCCAAGTTAACCACAAGAAAGAGAGAATCAACCCAAATTATTAAAATAAGAAACGAAAAAGGAGCTATAACAACAGAGTGAGAAAATCCAGAAGATCATCAGAATATATTTGAAAATTCACAATAAACTGGAAAATAGAATAAATTGACAGATTTCTGGACACATACAACCTTCTTAATTTGAATCAAGAGGCTATAGAAAACCTTAACATATCAATAGCAAGCAAAGAGATAGAAGCAATACAAAGCATTCTAGCAAAGAAAAGTCCATTTACAGACAGATTCCCAGATGAATTTAAAAAAATAATTTATAGAAGATCTAAACCAAATACTTTACAAATTATTCGATGAAATAGAAAGAGATGGAAACCTTTCAAACCCCTTCTAGTATCACCTTAATACCAAAATTGAATAAAGATTCTTCAAGCAAAGAAAATTACAGATTAATATACTTAATGAACATAGATACAAACATTTTACACAAAATACTAGTGATAAGCATTCAAAACCATATCAAGAAAATTGTACACAGTGACCAAGTTGATTGCATTCCAGGAATGTAAGGTTAGTTCAACATACTCAAATCAATACATGTCATTCACCACATAAATATAACTGAGGACAAAAATCACATGGTCATCTAAGTAGATGCAGAAAAAGTATTTGATAAAATCCAATACTCATTCATGTTAAAAACATTGGAATATAAGTAACTTACCTTAATATCATAAAGGCAATATACAATATATAATAAACATATATATTATGTATATACAATATACATAATGAGTGGGGAAAATCTGCAAGAATTTCCTTCAAAATTAGAAACAAGACAAGGAGGCCCAATATCACCATTCCTTTTTAATATAGTCAAGACTCTAGCTAGAGCAATAAGGCAAGATAAGGAAATCAAAGGAATACAAATAGGAAAAGAAGAACTGAAGTTATCTCTGTTTGCAGCTGTTATGATCCTATACTTAGAATACCCAAAAAAAGTCAAACAAAAGACTTCTAGAGATGGTCAACAAATTCAGCAAAGTAGCAGGATAAAAAAAATTAATCTAAAAAAATTGATAGCTTTTCTATATGCCAACCATGAATCCACTGATAAACATAGCTAGAAAACAATTCCATTAAAAATAACTTCAAACGCAACACAATATTTGGAGTAAATCTAATCAAGTAGGTAAAAGACGTCTACAATTATAATTATAAAACACTAAAGATAGAAATTGAAGAAGATCCTAGAAGATGTAAAGATCTCCCCTGCTCTTGAATAGGCTGAATAAATGTTATCAAAATGGCCATTCTACCAAAAGTTATCTATAGAGTCAGGCAATCTTTATCAAAATACCAATGTCATTCTTCACAGAGCTAGAAAAATCAGTCCTAAATTTCATATGGACAAACAAAAGACCCATAATAGCCAAAGCAGTTCTCAGCAATAAGAATGATGCAGGAGGTATCACACTTTCTGAATTCAAATTATACTACAGAGCTACAGTAACAAAACAGCATGATATTGGCACAAAAACAGACACATAGACCAATGGAACAGAATAGAGGATACAGAAACAAATCCACACACTTTTGTCAATTGATTTTCAACAAAGGTGCCCAAAACTTACATTGGAGAAAAAGATATCCTTTTCAACAAATGATGTTGGGAAAACTGGTTATCAATTTGTAGAAAAATGGAATTAAATCTCTGCCTCTCACTCTGCACAAGAGTCAACTCAAGATGCATAAAACACCTGGAAATTAGACCAGAGACTTTGAAATTACTAGAGGAAGGCTTAGGGCCAACACTCAACATATAGACACAGGTAGAAACTTCCTCAAAAAGACCCCCAATGTTCAGGATTAAAATTAGAACAGAGCCGGGTGTGGTGGCGCATGCTTGTAATCCCAGTACTTTGGGAGGCAGAGACTGGAGGATCCAGGTTTGTGGCCAGCCTCAGCTCTCTCTCTCTCCCCCCCTTCTCTCTACCTAGGGAGGCCCTCCGCAACTTCGTGAGACCCGGTTTCAAAATAAAAAGTATAAAAAAATAGGGCTGGGGGTGTAGCGCGGAGGTAGAATGTCCCTGGGTTCAATCTCCAGTACTGCAAAAACAAAACAAAACAAAACAAAAAAATTAGAACAGGAATATATGGGATGACATTAAGCTAAACCATTTCTGTTCATAAAAGGAAACCATCGAGAGTCTAAAGAGAAAGCATAAAGAATGGAGGATGATCTTTGCCAGCTATTCCTTTGATAGAGGACTAAAATATGGGATATACAAATTATTTAAAAGACTTACTTAAAAGAGGAAGAAATAACCCAATTAAGAAATGGGCAATGGAACTAAATAGACACTTCACAAAATTAGAACAATATATACATGAAAAAATGTTCCACATCATTTGCAATTAGGGATATGCAAATTAAAATTACACTGAGATTTCATCTAATCCCAATTAGAATGACAGTCATTAAGAAATCAAACAACAATAAATGCTGGTAAGGGTGTAGGGAAATAGGAACTCTTCAACACCTTTGGTGGGATTGCAAATTAGTGTAGCCCTTATGGAAATCAGTGTGGAGATTCCTCAGAAAACTGGGAATGGGTCAAACATATCATCCAGCTATACCACTCCTGGGTAGTTTCCCAAAGGGGCTTAAATCAGAATATTGTAGTAATACTGCATATCCTTGTTTAGAGCAGCACAATTCATAATAGCCAAATTATGTAACCAATCCAGGTGTCCATCAACAGTGAATGGATTACAAAATTATGAGATATCCACACAAATGAATTTTACTCAACAATAGTTGAACAAAATTATGTTATTTTCAGGAAAATAAATAGTCCTGAAGAACTTTCTGTTAAGTGAGATTAGTCAGTCACAGAAAGTGAAGTATCATATGTTTTATCTTATATGTGGAAGCTAGGGAATAATTGAGATATAAGAGGGACTTTAGATAAATGGAGGAGAAACTCCAGTGAAGTGAGTGAGGTGGTTTTGAGGAGGGAAGCAGGACAAAGAGAGAATTAACGAAGGAAACATTTCCATTGATATTATATACATCTTGTGAGAATACCAATGCAATCTCAATATCTTGTAGGAGGAAGGGGGTTGTGGGGAGGGAGCCAGAGAATAACTCATCAAGTACTGTGTGCATGTATGTCAGCTATCACTATGAACTACATTATGATGTGAGACTAAAATGAACCAATAAAAATATAAAAAATAAATCCAAACCCTAACACTCCCATTAATAATTTATATAGCTAGAAATTTATCAATTGCAATCCCAAACCTTGGCAAATAAATAGGTACAGGCTTATAGTAAAATAGAAATCAAAAGAGAAGTGAGGGTATATTTTAAGACAGAGATATGGAAGTGTAGAATTGACACAAAATGACTTCGGTGATATCTAAAGAATGAATTTCAATGGGATTGAGTTAAATCTTTAACCCATATGATTTGATGATATAAAGACCCAGAATTAAATAAGATAGAACAGGTCAGCCCCAAGGGAGAAAGCCTTCATGGGACTTGCCCACTGTGTGTTCACAAGTTAGGCTGCTAATTTATTTAGCATGAATGTCTTCCTTGCCACTATTAAACTGGTGTTTGCAGAGAATATTGTATCATGTATGCATTTGTGTATAGATTACCACCAAATTTAATAAGATGAGTTATTAAAAATAAAACAGAATAACTTAGGTACATCAATAACAATGGTAACTGGTAAAGTCCAGAATTATCTCACTATGGTTAAAAAATATTTTAGACTTCTTTGAAAAACTTGCATCACTTTGTGTACATGCAGTAGAAAACACTAGTATAAAAATATGAAAAATAAATGATCTGTTTGGGAATTGGTACCAAGACACTGGTATGGTAGTAAGAAAGAGTCATTGGGAAAGACAGATTTTGAGTATGTTGTGTTCTCAGATGAGTGACAACTGACACAAAAACTGAACAATTAAGACTTAATATCAGCCAGGCATGGTGGCGCACGCTTGTATTCCTGGTACTTGAGAGGCTGAGACCGGAGGATCCAGGTTTGCGGCCAGCCTCAGCTACTTAGTGAGGCCCTCCACAAGTTCGTGAGACCCGGTTTCAAAATAAAGTATAAAATATAGGGCCGAGGGTGTAGCTCAGAGGTAGAACACCCCTGTGTTCAATCTCCGGTCCCGCAAAAAAAAAAAAAAGACTTAATATCAAAGGTGAACTCTAAGAGTCAAGATAAAGAATATACCCCACGGTTATCTCACCCAACAGACAAAATATATGAGGCATTTTTATATCGACATTCAAGTCACTAGCTGAGGGCTGCTCACAGGGTACATAAACTTTTCAACATTGTACCTGGGGAGAGAAAGTTCCTGAAACCAGCAAAAGGCTCAAGCAAAGAGATAAACATGTGGCAACAGGAAGTCTTCTTGTGAACAGTAAAATTCTAAGACCAAGGAAGATATAGGTATGTTGGAATCAGGACTATTCTAGGCTCTCAGAATATATCAGCTAAAAACAAAAAGATACATATCTCTGCCTTCAAGGAACTTAAATTGAAATAGTGGGATGTGAATAATAACAAAAAGAAGTAAACTTAGGAGAAAAACAAATAGATGGGAGAGAGAGACAGAGAGAGAATGCAAATGCGAATGTTTGGATAGCTGATAAAAAATAGTCATCTCTAGGAGGGGAGTATTTAATCAAATATGTGAAGGAAATGCTAATAACTTGTTGAATCTATGTTGATGGCTGTAAGAAGACCACGCTGGGCAATTTAAACAGCAGGCGCTGAGGTCCTGAGGTGGCACACCTGCCTGGCAGGTTCAAGGAAAATAAAAGCAGTAATTTGGCTCGAGTGGAGTGAGTAGATCATACTAAGGTCAAATGACTACAGAGAATTAAATTATGTTTGGCTTTAAATAATTGAAAGTCTTTGATTTTCACTCAGAGTGAGAGAGGAAGCCATTGGATGACTCTGTGAGGAGGAATAACATGATATAAGAAGTGTGTGTGTGTGTGTGTGTGTGTGTGTGTGTGTGTGTGTGTGTTTAAGGACTGAACCCAGGGGAACTTTACCACTGAGCTATAGCCTCAACCCTTTTTATGTTTTATTTTGAGACAGGGTCTTGCTAAGTTGCCAAGACTGGCCTGGAAACTGTGATCTTCTTGCCTCAGCATACATAGTAGTTGGGATTGCAGGCATGCACCACCACACCAGATGGTGTGATAATAAATCTTCAACAGCAACACTTTGGTGCCTTGACAACACACTGCGAAATGAGACTAGGGAAACTATCACAGTGGTCTGCATAAGTAATTATGGCCTGAAACAAGGCAGTAGCAGTGGTGTTGCTGAAAACTATTTAGCCTCTGGAAGTATTCTGAATATGGAATTGGCAGGACATACTGTCCCACTGAATGAAGGGTGAGGACAAAGAGGAGGTATCCAGGAAGACAATGAGTTATTCATCCTGAGTAACTAGAATATAGAATTATCATTATCTGAGATAGAAATACAAGCACGTAAAATTTATAGGAGAAGACTGGGAATTCACTTTTGGACATGGTAAATTTGAAGTCCTTCTTACACATCCATCTTGAAATGTCAAATTACAAGATGTATGTAATTTCTGAATTTCAGGAGAGTAGTTCAGGATTGCAATATTGGAGTCTGAGAGTCATAAGGATGGATAAGTTCAATAGGGGTGTAATTACAACAGAAATCTAAAAGACATCCAATGGATCAATCTGGAAGCATTCCAAAATAATGAAATAAGTCAAACAAATGAAGAAGAATCAGCAAGAGGACTGGGAAGAAATGACCAGTGGGGAAAAAAATGTAAAAACAGAAGTGTGTAGTACCATGGAAGTTAGGTAAAGACATTATTTTATGGGTGGAGAGGTAAATTTTGCCAAATGCTGCTGAAAAGTTAAATAAAATGTCAAGTGAAATTTAACTGTGGGGTTGAGAAAAGTGGAGGACATTACTAAATTTGTAAATAAATAAATAAATAAATAAATCCTCAGAGGTAGAAAGGTGAAGATAAAGGCCTAATAGGAGTAAATGAAATAGGAGTAAATAAAATGATGGGGATATTTTATTGTTATTGGTGCATTGTAATTGCACATCATAGTGAGGTTTAGAGTGATAGAAACATACATTCACTCGGCATTACTTGTGTGTTTCCCTCTGGACCCCACCCCACTCCCTCCTCTTCATCATAGGTAAGATTGACATTGATATAGATAACTTCATATATGAACAAGTGCTTTTTAATTGTTTCCATCATCAGCTCTCCCCTGTTACCTTCCAACCTGCCTCCCCAAGACCCCTTCCACTATTCTACTAATATCTGCCCTCATTTATCTGAAGTCCTCTTTGTTCCCCAGTGTCTCTCTAGCTTGTGAGCTTATGTTTTCACTCTCTAGTGAAAACATATGATCCTTCACTTTCTGTGATTGGCTAATCTCATTTATTATAATAGTCTCAAATTACATCTATTTTCCTGTAAGGGACAAAATTGTGTTCTTTTGTGTGACTGTATTGGTCAGATCAACAGAATTCAAAGAATGAGTATATGAAAAGGATTTATTAGATCAGCTCACAATGTAGTCCTGAGTTTCGACTGCACGTGAAGAATCAGAGGAATCAGTAGCTGGTCAGGCGGTCTAAGAGCTGGAGCCTTAGGATTGAAGCAACCACCAATTCAGTCCAGTCCAAGATGTGAAGATAAGCTCTTCGGAGAAACGATGGTGAAGCTTCAGCTCGAAGGCTGGAGGCTGATGATCTCAGACGAGAGCAGAAGATCAAGAAGCTCTTCAAGGAAACAGCAAAGTTGGAGGCCAACAATCTCAGACGAGAGCAGACGCGTTTTCTTCAGGAAGAGTCACAGCTCTCTCTACGCGGCTTTCTCCTTCCCTTTATCTAAGTCCTGCACCTATCAGAACCCTGCTGCCCATGTTTAGGGAAGGACTTCCGAATCAATCTGCTGTTATACAACCAAAGTCACATGATCTTAGGAGAGTCAAGTTGCAAACCAGACCAACTATCACAAGTCCACCCCTTGTCAACTTGACTCCTAACCTAGTCTCTTTTAAATCACACCAATCTTCAAATAAATAGAATAACAATATCAAAATCACGCCTAACATGACAAAGCTATCCCATGTACAACCGTAAATGCACCAGTCACTTCCCCTGAATAGGAGGCAGGACCCCCTGAGTGATACTTATCCCTAATACTAAAATATTGACATAAGTCCATCAGTGTTATATTACATGATAAAGAAATAAGGGAGGAGATAAGATAGAGATATCTGCTTAACACATATAAATATATATACACAAACATATTTATAACAATTACAAACCTCGTTTCTGCAACTGGTTTTGTGGCCATAGGTGGTACTTATAACTACCTTCTTCTACTACCCATTCTGTATTTCCCCTACCTTCAGCCAGTACTTCGGCAGGTCTTGGTTCTTTACCTGGAGGGGTGACCCACACCTTCATTCCTGGAGGGTCTGAGGCATTTGCCATCCTGCCCGGAGTAGGTTGTTGCAGTTTTTCATTAATTTTAATAACAGGACATGGCAATACTAGGAGACGCCCTAAGGGATCTCCTGCTTTCCAGGTATACTTTTCCTTACTCCCATTGTGGAGTAATAGTCCAATTTCCCCCTTGGTAATCTGGATCAATAACCCCAGCCAGCACCATAACAACATCCTTAGCCTGTTGATTTAAAGGCATGAGGAGCCCAAAGTAGCCAGGGGGATGTCTTAACTTCCAATTCAATGGAACCATTGTTGTGTCTCCTGGTGGAAGCATTCCTGCTTCCAGAACTAAGATCTGGAGGCCAGCAGAACAGAAGGTTGCGGGGACAGGAAGCAAAAATTTTCCTAGTGGGTCACGAGGGATAATGGTGAGTGGTACCATTCCCAGTTCCACCCCTTCATTCCTGGACCTGTGAATCCTGGCTATAGGGGAAGCAGTACCATAGAGCGGACGCTGATTCAAAAAATATACAGCCTTCTGAAGAACCTTGCCCCAGCCTCGCAAAGTTTTGCCACCTAGCTGACGTCATAACTGAGTCTTCAAAGGGCCATTCCATCGTTCTATCAAAGCAGCTGCTTCAGGATGGTAAGGAACATAGTAGGACCAGTGAATCCCATGAGCATGAGCCCATTGCTGCACTTGTTTGGCCGTGAAGTGAGATCCTTGGTCAGAAACAATGCTGTGTGGAATACCATGGCGGTGGATAAGACATTCTGTAAGCCCATGGATGGTAGTTTGGGCAGAAGCTTTATGTGCAGGGAAAGCAAATCCATACCCAGAGTAAGTGTCTATTCCAGGGAGGGCAAAATGCTGCCCCTTCCCTGATGGAAGGGGTCCAATATAATCAACCTGCCACCAGGTCGCTGGCTGATCACCTCGAGGAATGCTGCCATATTGGGGGCTCAGAGTCGGTCTCTGCTGCTGACAGATTGGCATTCAGCAGCGGCAGTAGCTAGATCAGCTTTAGTGAGTGGGAGCCCATGTTGCTGAGCCCATGCATACCCTCCATCCCTGCCACCATGGCCACTTTGTTCATGAGCCCACTGGGCAATGACAGGGGTAGCTGAGGAAAGAGGCTGACTGCTATCCACAGACCGGGTCATCCTATCCATTTGATTGTTAAAGTTCTCCTCTGTTGAGGTCACCTTTTGATGGGCATTAATATGGGACACGAATATCTTCACATTTTGTGCCCATTCGGGGAGATCTATCCACATACCTCTTCCCCAAATATCTTTGTCACCAATCTTCCAATCATGTTCTTTCCAAGTCCCAGACCATCCAGCCAAACCACTGGCCACAGCCCATGAATCAGTATATAATCGTATATCTGGCCATTTTTCCCTCCAAGCAAAGTGCACAATCAGGTGCACTGCACGAAGTTCTGCCCACCGGGAAGATTTCCCTTCACCACTGTCCTTCAGGAATGTCCCAGAGAGAGGATGCAGGGCTGCCGCTGTCCATATTCGGGTAGTGCCTGCATATCGCGCAGCACCATCTGTAAACCAAGCCCGAGTTTTCTCATCCTCTGTCAACTGATCATATGGTACACCCCATGAGGCCATAGGTTCACATTGGGGGACAGAAGGCACTGTAACAGAAGTAGGACCCACAGGCATCTTGGCCACCTCCTCATGTAATTTGCTCGTACCTTCAGGACCTGCTCGGGCCCTATCACATATGTACCATTTCCACTTGACAAGGTACTGCTGCTGTGCACGTCCAACTTTGTGGCTTGATGGATCAGAGAGAACCCAGCTCATAATGGGCAGCTCAGGTCACATGGTAACCTGGTGGCCCATGGTTAAGCGTTCATTTTCCACCAAGGCCTATTAGCAAGCCAAGAGCTGCTTCTCAAAGGGAGAGTAATTGTCTGTGATGACAGCAGGGCCTCGCTCTGTTGCCCTAGACAATGCTGGAGTATTTCTCCCAGGGGAAGGTGGAAAAGCCAATTCTGTAGAGGGTAGGGAGTCCTCATCTACTGGCAGGACAAACCCCTCAGAATGCTCAGATTAAATGTCCCCAGCCTCTTCAGAGTCCTCCCAGATATCCCCATTCCATTTTTCAGGATCCCATGGTTTTCCTATCAGAGCCCTCACCTTAACTGCAGACACCTGTCTAGGCCGAGAATGAACCTTATGTTGCAAATCAGCCAATCTCAGGATGAGGGCCTGTGTTTGATCTTCAGCAATCTCCATTCTACGACTACAAGAGACAAGACTCTCCCTCAACGTGCACCGGCTAACTGTTAGGTCTGATATACGGTCCTGTAGCTTATCATTTTCCCATGCTAATTTCTCAAGTGATGTCAGGAGTAACCAGCCAACATCAGTGTATTCCTTAATATTTGTAAAATGGTCAAAAATATGAAATATAGAATCACTAAACTCTTTGCTCCTCACAAGAGGAGAGTTAGGGTAGTCAAAAGGGTCCACCCTTTGTATAGTTTTAAATAGTTCACACCATGGAGAATCAGTACCTCCCCTACTAATTGAAGGACAGCCTTCACTCACTTTAGTCCTAATCAAATTGGAGAGCCAGCTCCGGAAGCCAGAAAACCAACCAAAAGAACACATTCTTGTGAACTATGTTACTCTGTACCCCACTCCTTGTACCAATATTTGTATTGGTCAGATCAACAGAATTCAAAGAATGAGTATATGAAAAGGATTTATTAGATCAGCTCACAATGTAGTCCTGAGTTTCGACTGCATGCGAAGAATCAGAGGAATCAGTAGCTGGTCAGGCGGTCTAAGAGCTGGAGCCTTAGGATTGAAGCAACCACCAATTCAGTCCAGTCCAAGATGTGAAGATAAGGAAGCTCTTCGGAGAAACGATGGTGAAGTTTCAGCTCGAAGGCTGGAGGCCGACGATCTCAGACGAGAGCAGAAGATCAAGAAGCTCTTCAAGGAAACAGCAAAGTTGGAGGCCAACAATCTCAGACGAGAGCAGACGCGTTTTCTTCAGGAAGAGTCACAGCTCTCTCTACGCGGCTTTCTCCTTCCCTTTATCTAAGTCCTGCACCTATCAGAACCCTGCTGCCCACGTTTAGGGCAGGACTTCCGGTTCAATCTGCTGTTATACAACCAAAGTCACATGATCTTAGGAGAGTCAAGTTGACAAACCAGACCAACTATCACAGTGACTGAGTAAAATCCCATTTTGTGTAAATACCATAATTTCATAATCCATTCATCTGTTGGCAGATACCTAAGCTGGTTTCATAGTTTGGCTGTCATGAATTGTGTTGCTATACGCATGGAAATGCATGTATCCCTATAGTAATCTGACTTCAATTCCTTTGGGAAAATCCTCAAGAATGGTATGGCTGGGTCCTATGATGGCTTCACCCCAAGTCTTTTAAAAAATATTCATCCATACTGATCTCTGTAGTGACTGTGCTGATTTGCAATCCCTCGAAACAGTGTATAGGGATTCTCAATTCCTCACATCCTCACCAACATTTATAATCTTGATGATTATTATTCTAAGTGGATTTAGATGAAATTTCAGCATTGCTTTGATTTGTATTTCCCTGATTGCTAATAATATTGAAGATTTTTAATATATTAGTTGGCCATTGTGTTTCTTCTTTTGACAAGTGTCTATTCAGATCTATTTCTCATTTTTTAATTTCTTCTTTGAGAAGGGTCTATTCAGATCTATTTCTCATTTTCAATTGGGTACATTTTTTTAGTGTTAAGTTCTTTATATATTCTAGATATTAGTCCTATATTAGAAGAGTGGCTGGTGAAGATTTTCTCCCATTCTGTAGGCTTTCTTTACGTTCTTTATGGTTTTATTTGCTGCACAGAAGCTTTTTAATCTGATTCCATCCCATTTATTGATTTTATTTTTATTTCCTGAGCCTTGGGGGTTTTATTCAGGAAGTCTATACCAGTGCCTAAATGTTGGAGAGTTATTCATATGCCCTCTTCTGGTAGTTGCAAGGTCTCTGGCCTAATTTCTAGGTCTTTTATTCATTTCCAATTGACTCTTGTGCATGGTGAGTGGTTGGAGTTTAATTCCACTCTTCTACATATGGTGATAGTGGGGGAAATTTACAGGCAGTGAACCAAGATAATTTTCTTTCTATTCAGGAGTAAATGAGAGAAGAGGGACAGCAAGTACACAATTAGTCACACACACACACACACACACACACACACACACACACACAGCTAATCACTGTTTGTAACTAGGGGGCTACAACATTCCAGGCATTGCCCTTATTACTGAAAGAACAGCCATGAATAAAATATAAACAGAGCATTTACATGCACACTTATTGCCTGTCCAGTTAACAAACTTACATATTTCAACAAGCATCTTTTCCCAGAAGAATGGAGTCTGTTTTTCACCATAACAAATCTGCAACCTGAATCCTAGATCACTGTATCTTTTCTGTTACCTTCTATATTCCCCTCAGCATAGACCTCACCTCTTGTCCTGCTCTTATTAACTCAAACACTTCTCTCCATTACTACCTCAGAATTCCCAAATAGGGAGAATGATTTCTGGCACTTTTTAATATGCATTATAAAAACTGCTTTCCCCAAATGGTATGGAGTCAGTAGGTAATGTTTTGTAACAAATTCTGCTCCGAGCTTTCTGAGCCAGATTGTGGAACAGGAAGAGACATGGAGTAGATAAGTTGCGTAGGTGGAGAAATCCTCTAATGAAGTTCCACAGACCCTGCAGATGAAGTTCATGAGCTTCCTCGCGACCCAGAGGTTGGCTCAATTCCATCATGGATCTTCCTTTTGACAGCTGTAACATCCACCTTACCTCTCCTTAAACTAGCAAAACACAGGGAAAATTCCTTTGAAATAGCCTGCCTAAACTCTATTCCTTGAATCAAATCAACCAAAGGTAGCATCGCTAATGTAGTTGACCTGTTTCCACTCCTCACCCCTTTATCTGCAATACAAAACTATTACTTATTATTCCTACTGCATACATTATGTTTTCGACAAATAAATTCTATTGTTGGTATACTTCCTTTTTTTAGTTATTATTCATGATTTTATTGAATTAAAAATTGATAATCTTCAATTCCTTATATTTCATATCCTATAAACATGTACATTTGAAGGAGCATAAAAGACATATGTAGCTGTAGGTTCAATTGAGTAAGACATTATTTATGGCACAGCATGCTTTTGTAGTCCATCCTGTTAATGCCTAATGTTCATTACAAATTCACTGGTACCAGACTACCTTCACTTTCTTGCCTTTTCTTTTTCTCCTTTTTCTTTTTTACGCTGATCTACTGGCTTTAGGCCAAGGAGAGATTTTCTCCAGAAAACCTTACTTAATTAACTTGCCATCTGCTTATAGATTCAGAAAAATTTATATGAAATGAAAACTTTAAAACACTTCATTTTATGGAAAAAAGCATAGATAATTAGAACTTTCTATTAGTGCTATGCTTTCCCCCCAAAAAATTTTTTTGTTTTTGTTTTTTATTTCTTGTTTTTTACTTTTTATTTTTGCAAAAGCCATAGGTAAAGACATTTTTATATTTATTATTTCTTATATTTTTTAGATAAAACCTAGAAACTCTATTACTCATGTAATAAAAATAATGCTAGTGTTTTTAGCACCCACTATGTGCCAGGCATCAAGTTGACCTCCAAAATGAGTTTATTTAATCTTCTGAACAACTGTGTTTGGTTCCTAATATTCTTGTGCTAATTTTTATAGAGAAGAATACTTAAGAAGCAACTTATCCAAAGCCATACATCTAGCAAATGTAAGGAACTGGATGTCAAAAGATTTCGTGTTATTCCACAGCAGTAATTTTAAATACTGCTGATATTGTATAGTATTCTATTATAAATATACATTTTATATGTATTCATATAAGTAGAGATCATAAATCTATTCTTATATCTATTGGTATAATTATGAAAATGACTTTGATATCTGTGAACAAATGATATTTTAGGAATGAAGGGGTAAATCAATTGCCATCCTTTAATTCCATTAATTCGAATGTCAGAAGGTATGTAGACAGTGAAGGAACAGGGTGTGTGTAAGTGCAAAGGACAGGGTGCCTATAGTTCCAATTTTCTGTTATCTTCATATCTTTTTCTGAATTATAAGCAACTAAATAAATGAAATTTCTCATTTCAGGGTTTATTTGTAAAACGACTGTATTTTTTCCTACTGTATTGACAGGAAGGTCAAGGAAAATCACCTTGCTGACACGCTCGTATATCAAGAAGAGCTAATTTACTCCTCTACTTCTTCTGTAAGAAGTATGATGAGGACATCCTCTTTCCTGATTTGCTACTTCACACCAGCCCGACTTTGCCATGGAAATGAATCAATCAATAAGTTCATTATTCACATTATTGTTGTATTACATTTTCAGCATTCATCGTGGTTATTCTTTTTGTGAACTTTTTAAGATCACTGAGAGGGATAACATTGTTGCCTGTATAGAGAGTCCACATCTCAGGGCTTGTTTCTCTGAGTGTGCATGTGTCTGAGGTGAGGGAGGACAGGAGAGAGAGGTGATAAGGTATTTCTCAGTGTGGGGGCCAAGGAAATACTGCCTTGAACCTGTAGTCCTCTTGTCTCAGCCTCCCAAGTACTGGGATTATAGGTGTGTGCCACCATGCCGAGTAAAACTTTTTTACTGCTAACTAATGTGAATCGCTATGACAGTGTGCATCCAAGTTTTTAGGGTAGAAACTTAGGCAATCTTAGGTTCTCTTTTAAAAGATAACACTAAATTATAAGTACAAAATTAGGTAGAAAATTAAATATTTATAAGAAAATAAATCACAAAATTAATTCAAATAAATATGAAATGCTAGAAGCATCACAAATTTAAAAATATTTGCCTCATTTGTCTAAAAATTTATTTTTCTGCATTTTTATTGTATTATCTTCCATCACATCTGAATGTTACGTTGATTTTGTGATATCACCATCTCTTAGAGAACATAAGAATAATTCAGCCTTTCTTTAGCATTTGAAATGCTTTTTTTAATTAATGACAATTTGAACATATGAAACATGAGACTTCATGTATAGCAATACTGACTATTAGCAGTAATGGGGTGTGTTTTGGCCCCCAAAGGGAAGGGACTCTGATACATTATATAACTTTCATAAAAAAGAAAAAATGTATTGCATGGATATAATCTCACATTCATTTACAAAGTTACAGATAGAAAAATTCAGTTTGACTAGTTTTCTATAAAAATATATGCTTATACTTTTAAATTTGATAATTAAAAAATAAAATTTCATATTCTAGTTTCTACCTCTACACATACATTTTTTCACAACCCACATTCTTTTGATGCCAGGTGTTATAGAACATATTTATATTGCATAATTTTGGGTTAAATGGCAAACATGGCTCTAGATTATTCTGGGAAGCACTTCTGCATTGGTTGGCTAACAACAATGTAGCTATAAATGGTGAGTCACGTTCTTCTATTCCATGCAACTCAATATAAATGTATCTCCAGCTCTACTTTCCCTTAGCCAAATGTTAGAAATGGCTGTGGCAATTCAAATTCTACTCAAGGGGGAAAAGTGATGGATAGGAAGTTAACATAATAAGGAAACTTTGTCTTAATCAAATTAATTTATCATATATTTGAATATTTTGTGACTATGTCTACTTTTATTAAAAAAGAAAAACAGATACCTGAAAGAACACACAGAAAATTCATATAAACACATCACTACGTTTTCTTTTAGAGTTTAGTAATAGACATATGTACATGTATGAAACTGAAGCCTAAATTTGATTAAAATAATATTAAAATATTTCCCATTCTCATTTTTTAAGCCTTTTATGGCTTAGACCTTATCACCTACATATATACTCCAATTCCAGTGCCACATATTTTAGGCTTTTATATGTCAAAATCTCACATGTGTGAATCAAATTTTCCAATAATCAGGATAGTCTAGGTTATGCTGTGGAATTAAACATTCCCCAATGCACTGGCCTGACAATACAAGTTTATTTTCTGTGGGTTGACAAAATTAAGAAGGTAGTCATTAATTGTTTTCTAATCCTCTTTCCTTAGGGACTTGGATGATAGAGTTCTGTTCTACATGTGCTCCCACAACCAAGCTAGCAAGAGAAAGAGGACCCTGAATTCTATCAACTAGGATTTAAATGATAGATTTTGGGAATAGCATTACATTTCCCCTATTACCTCAGTAGCTAGTGCTAGAAACACCCAAACACAAAGGACACAAGAGGCTCAATCTTCTATATTCTAGAAACAGTGGAGGAATGGTTATCAAGTGAGCAGCACAAAAAACTCCCACACAGTACAGTAGGTATCCCAAACATACCATGTTGAAACCTATGATCCAGGCTACCCTTGACAGTCATGCCTCGCATCACCAATACTGTTGTCTCAATACAACAAACATCCACTGTATTTTATATTTTAAAAAATAATCAAAACTAAAACATTTAAAATTTTTATTTATTAACTGCATGATTATGAAGCATTGAAATGTATTTTACTTATAGCAAAATCAATAGCAATCTTAACTAAAATAAGATACAAACTAAAATATAATGAAGAAAGGTTTATAGATGACTCTTTAATGATGATATATATTGGGTCCCTCATCAGAGAACTGATTACTAGCAGATATAGGACTTCTGTTGTATTTTGACTCCTATTTCAGTATTCTTTTCTATTCATATACTTTAGTCCTAGCTTTTCCTCTAAAAACTTAATCCATTAAGTAGTAAGTTCTAATTTCTTTAAAAATTATGTCTATTATTTCCAATGTGTTGTTTCTTTAATTGAACAAACCCTATGATTCATATATGTTGGAATATTTTTCATCTGACAATTCATTTTTTAAATTTTTTTAACATGCTTTTATTGGTGCATTGGCATCTCACATCACAATGAATATCTATTTGATGTTAAGATACATGCACACAGCTCTTAGTGTCCCCCTGCCTCCCCCCACCCATATGAAGTACTGAGAATGATGTTGGTATATTCTCACATGTACACATTGTTTATGATAGTAATTCCACTGATTCACTTCTTTCTTGTCCTTCCCTTTCCCTTGTACCACTTCCGTTGCCCCACTGAGGGTTCTCCATTATCAACCGGAGTCCCTTGTGTGTCTCCAGTACTCCCTAGGTTGCACATATTAATGAAAACATATGTCACTTCTTTTTTTGTGATTGGCTGATCTTGTTTAACATAATGTTCTCCAGAGCCTTCCATTTTCTTACAGATGATGTTATTTGGTTCTTCTCTATTGTTGAGTAGAATTCCATTGTGTGTATTTCCCACAATTTTGTAATCCACTCATCTGTTGATGGACACCTAGGTTGGTTCCATAGTTTGGCCACTGTGAATTGTGCTGCTAAGAACATGGGTATGCATATATTACTGGGTATCATACCAAAGGGATTTAATTTTCATTAATTGATTTACTTAGAACTTACAATGAGGCCGGGCGTGGTGGCGCACGCTTGTAATCCCAGTACTTTGGGAGGCGGAGACCGGAGGATCCGAGTTCGCGGCCAACCTCATCGCGCATGCGCGGGCGCGCGTGGTTTATCTCTCCTCTCTCTCTCTCTCCCTCTCTCTCTCTCTCTCTCTCTCTCTCTCTCCC